>WWET01005286.1:83646-99004 GCA_011038615.1 Limnodynastes dumerilii
ATTCGGCACGAGGTCACTTCCTTGGATCACGTCGCCTGTCGCGATACACCCACAGAGTGTTCCACGGAGTCTCTTCCTGAAATAATTTCTTCTGTCAAAATTGAAGACCTCACAGGTCCACAGCCATGTACTTATCAGACACCATCTACCCTTTTCATGGAAGCAGAGAAACCTAGTCCACAATCTTTATTGCTTTCACAGCCTGATATACCCCAGGCATGCCCCATGAGGCCTCCTCATAAGGTCACTACTTCAGCCTCCTCTGATTTCTTTGCTGATGTTCCTCCTTCCATCACACACCATGTAAACTCCCATGACTGTCAACTGGAGGACTCTGGTACTACACATTGTGCGTCCCTCACTGATGAGAATGCACCTACAGAGGAGACTCTGAGGCTTTTGCCCAACATTACGTCTTCAGCCAACCATGATCATTTGACGGACAACTCTTCCCAAAGAGATTCACCTCCAATCAACTCTGGAGATCACTACACGGATAATGAATCCATTGTGTGCTCTGTAGATTCCCTTCATAAAGATTCATCCCCAGCCATGTCTACAGACCACCAAACACAAAACCTAATCTCAAATAACTTTGAGGAACACTCTGAAAAAGATACGAACCCCGATCTTCAACAATATATGTCACCTACTCCCTCTGCTGGCAATCTTCAGGAAGATATGGACCAAGTGATGGATCTCCCATCATTAGAGAGTAACACGTTCCTCTGCCAGGCACAAAAATCCTCTATGATAAACTTAGAAACACCCCCTGTACCTGTGAGAGACTCCTCTATAGGCAGCTCCGCTGAGACATCACAAGGCGAAGCCGGGAACTTGGAAGGAATCTTCTTTGAGGAAACTTTATCCAAGTCCTCACAACATTTTTCGGCAACATTTCTGAACTCTGTTGTCCCATCACAAACGCCTCCCACATCCCCGTGTGCGCACACACCATTGGTGTAAACGGACGGGGAGGTTACACCTATGTTGGAAAATGACACGTTGATGTAATCATCTCCGATGTTTCTGTTGTGGAGACCATAGCTCTTCTGGTCTATTTACGTATCCTATTTGTCCATTCTCATAGAAGTTTCTTGATTTCCTATTAGGTTTGTTAGAAAAAATTTTTTCACTAAGACAAGTTCATTAACACTTTCTGTTACTTCTTTTCAACCAATTAAAGGCCATTTCACTGGCTGCCGTTATATTATAAAGTCAGTTGAATTTCTGTTGTCGCTCTGAACATCCGTCTATTTTGCAAAACTTTTACGGTTTTAATAAATTTGTAAGGTTCGTTCTTAAGCTGCCTCGTTTTAATTGGGATATTGGAAACTTCCAGCACTTCTCTCCATTTTAGTTCAACCCAAACAACTGTTGTTTTTGTTACGGAGAAGGAATCTGTGACTGAAAGTCAGTAATACACCTGTCACAACGAGCTATGGACTCGGAAATAACCCTGGTGGAGTGTCGATGTGAACCCGGGTCTGTTGCCCTGGGTCTGAGACCCTGGTCAATACCAGGGATAGCCTAACCCATGCTGCGGTGTGAGAAATGGGAATCCAGGTTATTTAGCCCGGGATCCATTATAAAATATGTAATATGGGTGATGGAGAGCACTGTCTGTCTCTGCAGACACGGGTCCAGTGTGAGAGGCTACAACCCGGGATTTATCCAAGTTGTAGCTGTGGTTTGAACAGCTGAAACACAGCTATATGCAATGTTCATTATCCTGGGGGAGACACAGGTTTTTAGAGTGAAAGGGGTATAATTCTACCATAAGGCAGTGTATTTGTCATAGATAAAGCCAGTCTCGTTGACTTTCATTAGTCATGGTGTGGGTTGACCCTTTGAAGATACTCTACAGTATTTCTATTTATTAGTTCAGTGTAGGCTGCAAAGCCGTTTTGGCTGCAATAGTGTAAATTAAAGTGGATAATTTTAGGTGGAAGTTAATATCAGAGTTACAACGGAGTTAAAAAGGAGGAAAACAGAGGAAACAGGCTTAAACTCTATACAAAAACAACTTGAAAAACAACAACTATTGAGGTATTTTCACTCTGAGACATCAGCATTTCATGGACACTCAATCTGAAAATCCAATCATGGACATTTCACAAAGAAACCACTTTAATGCTGATTCTGGATACTGTCTACTTCATCCATTATCCTTGCACCAAATTTCTCTGCCACCATATGTTATTTTCATAATTTTATTCTTTAACACAGGTCACATCACTTCTTGCTAAAAACTCACCGATTTTTCAAACCTTTACCACTACTTTCTGCCTCCTTCTTACTGTCAAGGCCCTTATCTCTCCATCCACCTCCCTCCTCTCTCACACCTTCTACCTCCCCACCCATCCTATTCACCTCATACCCTCTCCTTCTCCTCCATCAGGGTCTCCTTCCCTTTCCATACCTACCCTTACCCCCCACATCCACGTCCCACCCCCCTCCCTCGTGTCTAACCTCGCTCTTGCAACCCCCTCCAATCTAATCCACATCACTCCTGTTCCCTCTCTCCCATTCTCCTGCACTCTCTGGAATGCCATATCCATTTGCAACAAGCTCCCTGCCATCCATGACCTCTTCATCTCCAACTCCTGTAACCTCTTCCTTCCCCCTCTCTGATCATCATCTTATCTCCTCCCTCTCTTCCTCCCCCTCTCCTTCACTGTCACTCAAATGTATTCTATGCTGCGGCTTTCACCTCATCCGATGATCCCCTCCTCGCACCCATTTCCACCATGTCCTGCCCCAATCTAGCCACCTCTCTCTACAATAATGCCCTCTCCTCTGCCCTTGATGCTACCTGCCCTCCCTCCTCTGTCTCCCTTCGCCGCAACAATCCACAATTCTGGCACTCCTCGCTCACTCGGTTCCTAAAGGAATGCTCCCGTGTCGGGGAGCGCCTCTGGAGGAAGTCCTGTTCCCTTGCAGACTTTCTCCACTTCAAGTTCATACTCTCCTCGCACTCGCCAAGCAATCCTTCTTTAAGTCCCTCATCCTCTCCCAATCATCTAACCCCTGCCACCTCTTTGCCACCTTCAACTCTCTCCTCTCCCCCCTCCCTCTCTCCATTTCTGCCAGTGACTTTGCCACCTTCTTCACTTCCAAGATTGACTCCATCTGGAGCTCCTTCTCCTCTACTATCACCTCTCCTGCATCTCATTCTCCACCCTCTCATCCCCTCCCTAGTCATCCACCAATGTCCACCTTCATCCCTATCTCAGCTGAAGAAATCCACTCACTTCTCTTGTCACCCCCTCCCTCAACATGCTCACTTCCCCTCTAAGCTCTGGTCTCTCTCTCTACCTGCTCCCATCTTTTCCTCTTCCCCTCCCCCTTTAAACACGCTCTTGTCTCCCCCATCCTTCAAAAAAAAAAACCTAACCTTAACCCCACTTCATCCTCCAACTACCGATCTATCTCCCTTCTGCCCTTCGCCTCCGAGTTACTTGAACGGCTTATTTACAGGCGTCTTATCATCTACCTCGCTGACCACTCCATCCTGGACCCTCTTTTTCAATCTGGGTTCCGCCCCCTACACTCCACCGAGACTGCCCTGATTAAGGTCACAAATGATCTCCTTTCTGCCAAATCAAAGGGCCACTTCTCCCTGCTCATTCTCCTGGATCTATCGGCAGCCTTTGATACCGTTGATCACCCTTTCCTCCTCCACACCCTTCGCTCCCTCGGCCTCTCTGGCACTGTCCACTCCTGGTTCTCCTATCTCTCGGTTTGCTCCTTCTCTGTAGCAACATCCGGCTCCTCCTCCCCTACTACTCCTCTTCCCGTTGGTGTCCCCCAGGGCTCAGTTCTTGGTCCCCTTCTGTTCTCACTCTACACCTCCTCTCTGGGTGACCTCATCAGCTGCTTTGGCTTTCACTACCACCTCTATGTCGAAGACACTCAGGTCTATCTATCCTCAACTGACCTCTTCCACGAACTTCTGTCTAAAGTGTCAGATTGCCTTTGTGCCATCTCTTCATGGATGTCCATGCATTTTCTGAAGCTTAACATGGACAAAACGGAAATCGTAGTCTTCCCTCCTTCACGTGTCCCCTCTACCCCTACTATCTCCACTATCTTACTATTGGCGACTCCATCATCTTCTCCACCCAAGCCCGCTGCCTTGGCGTCATCCTGGACTCCTCTCTATCCTTCTCCCCCACATCGGCGCCCTCTCACTGTCCTGCCGCTTTCATCTCCGCATCATTGCTCACATCAGACCCTTCTTAACAGCAGATGCCACTAAAACGCTCATTCCCTCTTTTGTTATCTCCCGTCTGGACTACTGCAGCATTCTCCTCTCTGGCCTCCCTCTTTCACCACTACAATCTGTATTAAATGCTGCAGCCAGACTCATCTTCCTCTCCCAATGCACTGCCTCCACCTCCCCTCTCTGTCACTCTCTACACTGCCTCCGCCTCCCCTCTCTGTCACTCCCTACACTGCTATCTCTCCTCCTTTATCTCCACTCACACTCCCTCCCGTCCACTCCGCTGGTGACTGCCGATTCAACTCCAGCTTCATAACCACTTCTCACTACTGCATCCCCTCTCCACTGGAACAACCTACCACATCCTATAAGGCAATCCAGCACACTCCAATCCTTCAAACGCTCCCTTAAAACCCACTTCTTCAGGCTAGCCTACCCTTCCTCCACCTAAGCTTACCTGCCCTCCCCATCTTCACCACTGTGTCTCCTGCTTCTCTTCCCTCTCTCACTTAGCAAGTTCGCTCTTATGAGCAGGGTCCTCCTTCCTCTTGTCATCATCCCTCTACCCTGTCCTCATCTCATCCCACCTTTTTCTCTACTGTCTATACCCTCTCCTCATTCATCTGCTATACACTTATACATCATCTTTATTTTTATCACATTGTTTTGCTATTTTTGTATTGTATTTCATTTTTGCTTTATACATGTATTGTATTCCTTATTCATATTGTTTACCCTTTGTTAATTATTGCATTGTATATGCAACTATTGTCTTTGCTATTGCCTGTACGGCGCTGCGGATACTATGTGGCGCATTATAAATAAACAATAATAATAATACTTGGCACATAGACTCTATTAGGCATTCACAGTAAAGGAATAAATTGTCACTGGGACATATTATCCATGGCTTGAATTGCTATTTGTAGCAGTTCCTTTAAGCACTGCATTGTTTCAGGTTTCGGAACCTGTGGCTATCCAGGTGGTGTTATCCTCCCTGTAATATAGTGCTCTGGATGCCATTAGCGTTGCCTTTGTGGTTAGAGCATGCTGGGACATGTGGTGTCACAGTGCCTGGGGTGCCACGTGTTGCCTATGCCTGCTCTATAGACCTCCTTCAAATCTACCTCTTGGTAATGATGTATAATACTCATAACATACATAACGTTTTGTTTTATCCCATAATATAAAAGCTGCCCTCTATATTTCCACCAATCACACAGAGGAACACTGTCCCTGGCATTCCATTGGCTAGGAATGATGAAGGAATATGCAGTAGTTAATATGTATATAAAGTAATACAAATAAACAGACTATTGTAAACCACAATTAAATGTGTTTATTATAATTTATACATCTGTTTGTTTTGAGCGTAATGGCCTCACAGTATAGGATAGACATCTCATCCACAGCCTTGTTTTTCTCCCACATCTTCCCCTTGGGTCCTATGTGTAGCCTCTCAAGCTTTTCCCCTGGATGGCAGGTATTGGGTCTCTGGCCTTTTTGCTGTGGTTGACTTGGTGGCAGCGTCTGTCTGTGAGCAGCAGTTCTGGTGTCTTTGGCATTATCATCCATTCCCAATGTCAGTTTCCTCCTGTTTGTGGGTGGGTGACATTGCATTGGAAGCTGCATCCTTTCTTCATGCGTTAGGAGGCCAGCAAGCTTTCTCTGCGGTGGAATGACCGTCAGTGTCTGCCCTGGGGGCTTTTGGAGCATAATCATTCCTTGATGGTATATTTTTTTTTTCTCTTCAGTAAAGAAAAGATTTCTTCGGCCCCTCGTGTGTGGCTCAGAGAAGGGTCATCGATCCTCTCTAATGCCCGTATTCAGGGTACATTAACATATACATCCGATGTTCAGAGATTTTTACTACTACGCATGCGTAGTCATTTTTTAACGTCATCTACGTATCTTTTTCTTACGTAGATTGCGTAAATGCGGTCTGAAAGATAAGTAGTTTACGTTAAAAAATGACTACGCATGCACAGTAGTAAAAAGCGCTGAACACCGGACGTATATGGTATATGTCCGGTACTCTGAATATGGGCCAAGTATTTCCAGTTTCTGATTGAAGATGTTTTTCCATTTTTGTGGCTTTCTCTTTAATTACATTTATCAATAGATGTTCTTCGTACATCATCTGGCTGGAGGGAAATTGCTTTTAGGTTAAAGTCTGTGGGTTGGCTGAGAGTTGCTTTTAAAGTGTAAGTGCCTGTCCATTTTAGACTCCTATAAAGGCTCTGAGACGCTGAAGGGCTCTTAAAGGGAAACACACACCAAACTCACCATGTAATACAGTATCCTCACAGATAAACACGTTCCATTTTTATACATCTGTCACGAAGCTTGGGGCTTATAGAGTAAGTTGTAGCCATTCCCTGGGTTTTCCCAGCCATGCTGGTCCAGGACCTCCAGTGTGGCCTACTCAGTCATGCATCCCCAGTTTTTTCTGACTGATTTGAGAACCAGAGCCGGGTAGTGGTTTGGTTCACCGCTGTGGCCATCTTGGATGCAGTCAGCTGACTGTTGTCACCAACCAATGATCATGCATGGTCTCCTGGACTACCTGGCAACCAATGAGTCTCTAATGCTCCCTATTTAGATAACTGGCACAGTCTCACCGGTGTGTGACTTAAGTTCTCCCAGTGCCTGTTAACTCTGGTGTCTCCCTGTGCCTGTATACCCAGGGGCACCCAATGTTGAATTTATAACCAGTTTAACCTTAAAAATGAACTTGCTATGCCCACTAGTTGGAAATAAAGGACTTTCTAACTAACAAAGTTACCACACAATAGTGTTCTCCAATCCAAACAACTGATAAATCTGTTTTTATTATATCCACATATTGAACTTTTTAAGCAAAAATGTATTATTAAAAAAATGACAATCAACATTTACCACGTTTCAAACACAGGTTAATATACAAAGACGGACAGGGCACCATATCTAAATCTAGTAATGCATAAGCATGTTATAATTATAATCACTGTTACTCCCCTAATCTGACCAACGTGCTAAAAAAATGCAAATCAACAAAACAAACAAAAAGCCACCTCACGGTGGATCTTCACCCCTAAAGGGGCTACTAACTTACCCTACCTGTGGTGGATATCATAAATGCAATGGTAATATAATAAATCAAGCAAACGTCAGAGTATACAAAGATTAGCCAGGCCACCGCTCCATACCAACACGTGTTTAAAAATTAACTTACTGGCGTCCCACTTTGGCGGGATGCGATTGACGGTGAATACATTGTTCAAAACCAACTAAAAATTAGAAAATTGTTATTGGGACCGGGACCTATTTGCTAATAGCTACTTGGCTATTCTGTTGCGGGTAATAAGTTAGGGTTAGGCTGCAATAGACTAAGGTTAGGGTGTAAGGAGAAGGTTAGGGTTAGGTCGCAGGGCACGGAGGGTTAGGGCTAAATATGGGGAAGGTTAGGTTGCGTAACACAGAGGGTTCGCTAGAAACACTTACCTTTCGGTCAGTGACTTCACAACTCCAGGATCTGCATCACAGCTGCTTTGTACAGTGGAAACTAATGGCAATTACTGGTGATTTATCATATATTTGCACATGTGTGTAACAAATATTTCTGCATTTATGTTACAGATAGAATGGTATAGTTTGTTACTGGTTAAGGGCATTTTCTTTCCTTTGTTTCTGTTAAAGCAGATTACACCTGACTCTCTTTTAATTAACAGTATATATGTAATAACAAATATGGGGCACTTCATAGTGTGTAAATTTTATTTTAAACATAATCGCCAGCACAATGGCATATATGTACCAGCGTCATCGCATGTGAAAACCAATCAGCCAATACGCCAATAATCAGCCAATAGGAGACCGGTCAGACTCGTAGCTGGTGTCCTGCTTATATTTATCTCTATATAGGTTGTCCATACGGGAATCTACTTTGCTGATAAATGCTAGAGGTATGCATGGTTTAAGCTACCCTACGCGTTTCACCATGGGGTGCCTTGTTGCCTTGTTTTTACCTTTAGAAATTGTGGATGCAGAGGACAAGATGGCATGAGAATTTAAAGAGGAAGACACGGTCTACCAAATCCTGCCCACCTGTCATCACAACCCTGCCGATCTTTTGTAAGCTGTCAGAAGCATCATTATTCCTGTCTGGATAGGTATCCGTTTATTGTTAAGCTGGGTACACACTGTGTTTTAGTTATGATCTGACATCTTGTGGTATCTGTAGTAATGATTCTAGGCCTGACCTGCATAATGATGTTCCCTGTAAACAAAGATCTCTAGTTTCCTGTGATTCGTTTCACAAACTGTTCACATAAACCTTTGCTGCAATGATATGCCCGCCCTCAAGGTGGCGCTATGGGAATCAATAAATGGGAATCATTGCAGTGAAGATAGTGTGTCAGTACATACTAGAGTTTTTTTTTACAGACATCGGGACATCGCTGGTCACGTAAAAATTAGGAGATCCCAAAAATCAAATCTCACGATTCTGCAGCATTGGGTCAGAACACACGGGTAAGATGCTGGAGATATCTGACCATTATCATATGATCTGCACCATAATCGTGAGATGTATCAGCATTACTGTGAGAGCCACTGAAGAACTACTGTGTGGTGTGAGAGCAGGTGACATCTGGGCTGGGAGCTGGTAATCTGCTGCTTGCTGACTCTGTGTGTGTCTCGTCCTGGGATTAGGAGACGGATTCCATCCTCTCGCCCTCCTCTCTCATTGTTTACATCCAGAGTTCATCTGCCAGTCTCATAGCAGCTATTCATACGCTCCTCTGTCTTGATGTCCCCTCTTGCTGTTATCTTTATTTGGACTTGATGCACTTTATAATCGTCCCTGGATCAGTGTCCCTCTTCCTAATCTCTGCTCCCCCTGTCAGTCTCCCCTCTACACCCCTTGCACTGATATTTCTCTCCTCTGTCCCGTGGCCGTGTATAATGGACACCAGCAGCAGTGACACGGAAGACCCCTCTGCCTCCCTCTTACCAGAGACCCCTCCATCCGGTGATGATGACATTGAGGACGATCCCTTTGAGATCCTGGCGAGGATGACGCCTGCCCCGGACACGGTTCCCTGGGAGCAGCGTAGCACCAAGATGAAGATCGTCCACATGGCCGACAGAATCTTCCTCTCGTTCTTGGCCGTCTTCCTCCTGCTCTTGTGTGTGGAGGTGCTGTACATTCTGTACCACACCGTGTCCTGGGAGGCGATATACCGGGAACTAAAAGAACGTCTTCTAACGCAGGAGGAGGGGGAGGAAGACTTCGAGCTCTGAGGTGAGAGGGGGACATCAGACGGGATACAGGCTCCCACAAGGAGGGTGCTTTTCTGGATCATAATATGCCCACCTTATTGTGCTCTGCGTACGCCACGAGCTCCATTGTCGTAATGCGATCTGTGCATTTTTCTTATCCTGAAGGGTTAAATAGAAACATAGAAAGTGATGGCAGATAAGAGCCACATGGCCCATCCAGTCTGCCCAGTTGTTTATTAAAACTATACTGACCCTAGACTCTATTTACCCTCAATTTAGTTTGAGATTTAAAATATCCTTATATTTATTCCAAGCATGTTTCCACTGTTCTACTGTGTTACCTCTACCCCTCAGATGGGAGATTATTCCACTAATCTATCACCCTTTCACTGACATCATTTCCTCTGCATCTACCGCCCTCCAGTCTATACACATGTGCTCATGTTCTGTTACACCTCTTCTTTTGCTTAATGCCCCCTCCTGTACCTGGTTACACCCCTTGATATAGGTGAAAGCTGCCATCATATCCCCCCTGTCCCTTCTCTGCTCTGACAATGGGGCGGTGCTTAATGCATAACCGTACGCCCTTCCTATACCATCTGCATAGATCCTCCCACCCACCGCGCAGACACCTGATAGGTACATTGGGCAGTCACGCCCTTCTGCCGGAGGCCGTTGCTGCACAAGCCGCTGTATGTGTTATAATGGAAGCGGGATCCTTCTCATCACAGAGATGTCAGATTAGGAAGTTAGTATTGAACAGCACAATCTTCAGTGTGATTGTGGCCTCATATCACTGCTCTGAGGGAGCCGCCAGACAACCCCCCCCCCCCCCTCTCCTGTCCGGCACGTGTGTGGTCTGGGTGCCGGTGCATGCATACACAAATCAGCGGTATGGTCTACACAAAAGCGCCACCGTACATGGACCAGACTGTTCTTCTCATGTGCTTTATAGCCATTGGGACAGAGCCAGGGGTTGCAGAGTTTGTTCCGCTGCTCATGGTGGATTCTGCTTTTCTCTCCATCTAGTTCTGAGTCGGTAGATTCCTACGTGCTACAGATGTTGCATTCAGTGCCCCGTCATGTAGAGGTATTAAGTATTGGCCAACTTAAGGTGCATGAACAGGAGGTATTGCCTATAGCACATGACCCATTCCACCAGCACAATATAATCCTCTACTGAGCTTCCAACTGTCACTCACCTGGTTTTAGAATGAAATAATGTTTGAAAGACATTTTTCTCTTCAACACAGGTGGTTACCGTAGCAACTGATTGTATTTTGTACATAGTGGAATGGGTCAAATAGCAACATCAGAATCTAACCGTCATCTATGGTACACAATAGAAAATGACAGCTAGATGCTGATTGGTTCTTACAGACAACACCTCCACTGCACCACTTTTTTGGAGGGTTTATTAAATCTTTCTGTAAGTATAATGGAAGCCGATTCCCAGGGGAGACCAGAAGCATTGATTGATGGATTAAAGCTGGCCATACACTGACAATTATCGATCATAGCAGGGGGTATCCCGATAAACAGGAAGATTTCCCGACAGGGAAATGTCCCATCATTGGCACCATACACCTCCCCTGTGGGGTACCAATAATCCTAGCAGAAGATGGAGCCATTAAGCTGATTGGCTCCCTTAAATTATTGGGCGCTAATAAATAAATAGAGCGTTTCCGGTGCGTTTATCTGGCGTTTTAAAAATTGATCTTGTCTACTAACTAGAGCGATTATTTGCCCGATCACCCGATAAGTGGCTCCAGTGTGTGGCCAGCTTTACACAGGATTTCAATAATAATGGAGAGGAGGCAACAGTGAGGGTGATCTGTGACTGGATGAAGAGCTGCTAGCGCAGTGGGCAGGGATCCGAGGCCGAGACAATTTCCCTTGCACGCCTGGACTTATGATCCTTGGACTCTACCTTAAAATCTGGATAGGAGTGTTGTGTGCCTAGTGCAATGGATGATGTTGGAGGGTCTGGTAAAGTTTGCACACTCTCATTATATTTTCTTTCCTTTGACCTATTTCTGTTTGCAGCAAACGGTGCTGGAAGATGGCACAGAGGAGCGATAACATCGGACGTCACATGACAGGTTCTGGTGACTTCACTTCCTCCATCTTTAGGTCTTCATAGAATGGATCATTAATGCAATGGTCATGAGAATCACATACTGAGTCTGTCTATATGTCCTGTATATAATATTCTGAATGTTGTTTTATTGTGGAATAAATTATTGAATGAAAAAAAACTTTGTATAAAACAATTAATAATGTTTATATGCATCACTTAAGTGTAAGGACTTGTAATGAAAGTAATAAGATGCAATATCTATCTATCTATCTATCTATCTATCTATCTATCTATCTATCTATCTATCTATCTATCTCTCCTACTCTCTCTTGTTCTATAGAAGTAAATGCCAAACTGTGAAATAATTTAAGCAACATTCATATGCTGGACTTGGGAACAATATAAGCCACAGACCACTATTGCTGTACTTTTAAATAGGTCCCACTGCCTTTAACCCATCAAATGGGATGGCTGGCAGGTATCCAAAAAAGGAATATATATTTGGACAGAAGGGTTTAATATCCTGTTCTGTTGTCATCTCCTAGTACACATATTCTAATGCTTCTATTCAGGTAAAATAAGTCACCTGATTTAACTAAAGTGTTTTATTTGGAAAGATCTAGCGGTGACGCTTCTCTGTCTTGCATCACCGTGAAATCGAGTTACAGCGCACACCCAAAATTATTATAGATTTGTGACCTTTGTCTGTCTAGATACATTTCTTCAATTAATATAATTCACATGAGTAAACTAAACAGGTGCTATGTTCTTGCCATCAATACAAGCCTAAAATTGTTCTATTGTTTTAATAACATGTGATTATTTATTAACATTAAACTGAGCGCTAAGTTTTTACTAAATTGTTTGATTTAATTAAGATTCAGATATGACCCTGCAAGATGTGGAGTTTTTTTGCTGCTGTGCATTCCTCTTTTTATTTGAGAACCAAGATAGTGTAACTTAAAAAGATTTATTGATTTTTTTTTTGTCTGTAAATTCTAGAATAACAATGTGATTGTTATAATGTTTGAAGAAAAAAAAACACCTTCCTAAGACAAGTAATGGGGGACCCACTACTGATCCCTGACCACTAGAGTGGCGCCATCATGTGGTGCGGAGGTCACCTGGGCATGGCATGTTATAAAGGCAAATTGTATTATTTGATGAAAAATCAGATTATGTACGTTGTATTATCTAAACCTCTTTTGAAAGGCAATGACATGATGCCTTCGTTCGTCTCTATGGGCTCTATTTACTAAGAACGTATGAACGTAGCTCAGGCAAGTTGGAATTGGCTCTCTGAGAACTTGTGAGCTACGTTCAGGCTATTTACTAATACTCACCCTCTGCTGGCTGTCCCTCTATGACATCTGAACTTTCTTTAGTCATCGCGGGCTTTCTTCGTGTGTCTGGAAAGTCCGCACATGCGCAGTGGCCTCTGCTGGGACTTTGTAAAAAAAATGAAGTCCCAGCATGAGAAGCACTGCGCATGTGCAGGCTCTCCATGTCGGGACCAGCACCTGCGGGCAGACGCGTCTTCGGTCCAGTAAGTATTTAAAGCTATTTTATTGTGTTCGTTTATTTCTGTTGTTTTTTTAATTGTTTTTTAATTTTCAAAAAAAAAATTTATTTACATTTTTTTAAAGACAATGGGTCAGATCCTGAACTACGCATTTCCGCGAATTTACGTGTGGCGGACACGTTTTTTATGAATGGGTGAGTATGCCAAACAGCATACTCACTCATTCATTCTCGCCGAACCTGACGCACCCGCCGCAGACAGCTCCGGAGAGGTGAGTTACCTCTCTGGTGACTTTTAGAGTTGGGGGGTTAGGCTTTTAGGAAGGGAGGGTTAGATTTAGGGCCATAGAAGAGGAAGGTCAGGGTCAGGCCATGGGGAGGGGGGTCTTAGGGTTAGGCTATAGAGAAAGAAGGGTTAGGGTAAGGCAGCGGGGAAGGGAGGATTAGGGTAATGGAAGGGTAAGGGTTAGAATTAGGGGAAGGGTTGGGGTTAGTTTAGCCACTCACCTTTCGGAGCATTGTGTTTGGCGCTCCGGGGATCAATTGCTATGCCTTATCGAAATAGGGCGTTCTTTGTAGGGGCCCACACCCACCTTAACACAGGCGTGTATTGTGCTGCGACTCTCAAAGTGTTTTATGCTAATCTTAACCTCCATCTTTTCCTAACCCTCCATTTCCCACAGTCTAACCCTAACTATCCCCTTGAGCCCTAACCCTCCATGTCCTGCAGCCTAAATCTATCCTTTCCCTTCCTGAGCCTTAATCCTAACCTTCCTGTTTTTGAGCCCTAACCCTAACTCTCCATGTGCTGCATCCTAACCCTCCAGCTGCCACAGCCTAAACCTAACCTTCCTCTTATGGCCTAACCTTATACCCACTGCAGCTGCTGCAGCCTGTCGCTATTGGGAATGGATAAAAGAGGTACATGTTAGCAATTTTCTATTTGGCGAGGTTTAAGCCATTCAGCTGGCGGCTCTATCATCATCGGAATAAGGCCGGCCGGGCCAGGACTGAGGATCTCACTGCTCTCACCTCTGCAACGCTGCTTTACAGTCCAGACATCTCCTATGATCGCAGACTGCAGAGATTGTCTGTGCCGCTATTTATCTGTGCGGTCATAAACATGTCAGGACAATTCTATTCCCATCTGCCAAATCCTCCAGAGTGACGGGGGATGATTCTGAGCTTTGTTTCCGCTAAACAATGGAGCTGATCCAGGATATCCGCTGTATCAACTGCACGCGCTCAATCCAGAGTTATTACAATAATGAAAATGGACGGTCGTTTGAAACACGCAAAGGATTTGTATGGGCAGAGGCTGCGAGGTGAAAAGCAGAAGCCTATACAAGTTTACATGTCTCAAATGTTTTCTCTTTATTTAGTCATATAACACCCCTTAAAAATAAATATCCCTAATTTTATTATTATTATCGTTTATTTATAAGGCACTACACGGTATCCGCAACACCGTACAGAGGCAATAGGAAAGCCAGTAGTTACATACACAATACAATGATTAATACAAGGTATAAACTCATAGAATAAGGAATACAATAAAGGTACAATGCAAAAATAAAATACAGTACAAAAATAGCAGAACAACATATATGGAAAATAAAGATGCTGGATATGTGTGTAGGAGCAGATGAATAAGGAGAGAGATAGACAGTAGAGAGAAAAAGGTGGGAAGAGATGATGACAGGGTAGAGGGATGATGATAGGAGCTAACATTTTATTACTGTACGAGTTAAATATCTCCCCCTGCCCACCATCCTGTACACTAGTGGCCCGTCACACCCTGCCACCGGGATGGGTTCCTTTGCGTAATTAAGAATCGTACATAGTGCATTCATATGCTTAACCACCAAACCCGCAGATACCCAGTGCAATTATACTGGGTACTTACGCATTTGGAATATGTGAGCACCTGACGTGCGGACTTCTTGCTCCTACTAGGGAGATCCAGAGGAAAGGTGGGAAAAGATAAGGTGGTTGTAAGGACACCTGTTATCAACCCAGCTCATCATAGTACACCCCTAGTGGTGCAGCATCTTTATGCTATTGTATCATTGCTCTCCTAATTAGAGAGTCTCCAGGACATTCTCCCGGATGCTCCAGGGAAGTAGGAAACCAAGCATGAGATCCACCTAGAAAGTAAACAGCACTTGGCATTGCTCAGCGTGATTTGCCTGCTCCAAGCCAGCTCACAAAAAACATCCCTGGCAGAGTGTCCCCATGTACATACATAGGAGTGACAGGACAGGGGTGAA
>WWET01005287.1:47098-67636 GCA_011038615.1 Limnodynastes dumerilii
TGTTACACTCTGTTTACCCTGGTAGTGTGTAGCAGGCTGTGTTGCTAGGTTTCACCTTCCCCAGCTGTCAGACATTAGCACTAGAGGTGTGTCAGGCTCTCCGGGCTGATTGGAGGAGGGCTCTTTAAATAGCCTCTGCTGTGTGCTATGAGTTGTCGGTTATAGCGTCTGGTTCCTGAATGTTGCTCGCTGACTTTCTGCTGCCTGGTTTGCTTTTGCATTCTCCGTTACCCTTGTTCCTGGTGTTACCCCCTTGCTTTCCTGTTATCCTCTTGCCTGTGTGTTTGTCTGACCCCCTGTGTGGTGAGGTGCGCGGCGTGGGTAGTTTACTACTCCCGCGGGCGGCCTCAGCCCTGGACAGGCCCCGGTCTCCTTTCATCTCCGGAAGAGTGAGTGCGTGTGTTTAAGATCTCACATTGCCTCGGCCTGCCAGGCGTGTGTTGTTATCTGCCACGTGTGTTTGTTTCTCCTGCTTTTGCCATCGTGCAGTGAGTTTTGCCACCAGCTCTTGTTCCGCTGTGTAGTTCATCTCCAGTGTGTTCGCTGTGTGTGTCTGCCACTGGCTTGTTTTCGTCAGTGTGTATTGTTAGAGCGTAGCTCCACTGTTATTCCAGCCTGCAGTGTATTTTAGGTAGACTTACCATCTGTCTCACCTAGTGGTATTACCACCTCTGTTAGAGCAGTTGCTCCACTGTTATTCCAGCTTGCAGTGTCAGGTAGACTTGTCATCTGTCTCCCCTGCTAGTACGTGTAACACCTCAGTACTTTCTTGGTGTCCCTCTGGGACTTGTAGTGCGGTTACTCAGAGGCCTGCTGCTGAGTATAGGAGGTAGCCCGGTTACAGCTAGGGTTAGCCTTATACCACTCATGGTTCCCCTGCTAGTGGGTTCCCATTTCCACCCAGCAATCTGTGTTTATATACTTTGCATTACTATTGTACTGTTTACAAGGGTACCAGCATTATCTGTAATAAACCTTACTGTTTTTGAGAGCACAGTT
Source organism: Limnodynastes dumerilii (assembly GCA_011038615.1). NCBI lineage: Eukaryota > Metazoa > Chordata > Amphibia > Anura > Limnodynastidae > Limnodynastes > Limnodynastes dumerilii. The sequence continues at coordinate 48,098 of WWET01005287.1, forward strand.
ATCTTGTCTAAGTGTTATCTTGTATGCGAGTGTACTAGTGAGTACTTGGGTTCCAGTCAGCCTAAGCCACGCTGCAGTTCCCCTTTGGGACTATCACCAGGGGCACGACCTGTCAGCCCAGCAGCCCAGACTATCCTCACCACTAGAGGCTCTAGTGAACACCTGGTGTCTGACATAGACTTCGGGCCCCTGGTGAGAATCCCTTTGGCAGACTGTAACAATATAAGGCAATTATAAGAACCATTTAATTTTGAAATCACTATTGAGACCTTTAGGATGCAGGGTGTCTAGTTCATAAATCCACCGCATCTCTGTTTTAGCCAATTTTTCAGGCATATTATTCTGTCTCCAATGAGTACAAATTTTTTCTATGCCTATCATGTATGTTATACTTGACACAGAGCATTGATGGTTCTTTTTAAAATGACATGATAGTGTATATTTTTCAAAGCCTTTTTTGATATTGTTGAGATGTTCTAACCACCTGGTTTTTAATTGTCTGCCCACCCTCCCAATATACTGTTTACTACATGAACATTCTATAAGGTAAACTACATTGGTGGAATTACACATAATAAATTGTTTTATTTTGTGTCTAACCCCATTTTGGTTAGAAATAAAATCTACAATTTTACTATTCTGACCAGAGTGGAGACGGCATACTTTACATACTTCACAGCTGTGAAAGCCCTTGGTTAAAACACTTATACCCTGGTCTTTAGGTTTATAATAAGCACTAGTCGTCAATTGATTACCTAGATTTTTCACTTCTCTATAAATAAAGCATGGTTTGGATGGTAATAGAGGACACAAAATGGGGTCTTTGGTTAAGAGGTGCCAGTTCTTAAGAATAATATTTTCTAAATATTTATAGTTGGAATTTTACTGAGTAATAAATGCCATATTAAATAAACAATGTTCTTCTTTTTTCTTCAGTTTAGATATTAATAGTGTTTGTCTATCTAGTTGTTCTACTGTATTAATAGTATCATGCAAGATGCTTTCATCATATCCTTTTTCTGTAAATTATTGTTTAAGGATTTCTGCTTGTTTTTGAAATTCCTCCTTTTTGGTACAGTTACTCCTAACCATTTGGAATTGTCGTTTAGGAATATTCTTTATCCAGTTGTGGTGGTGACTACTGGTAGTTCTAATGAAAGAGTTACAGTCGGTAGGTTTAACATAATATTTAACCTATAAAAAAACCTCCTTCTGCATAAATATTAATATCTAAAAAGTTCACAATTTCTTGGTTAATGTCAAAAGTTAAAAGAATATTTTTGTTATTATGATTTAAAAATTAGCAGAACTCGTCAAGGATATTTCTACGTCCTGTCCATATAAACAGGACATCATCAATATATCGAATCCACAATTTAAGGGTGCTCGTTCCAATTATGCTCATTAAATATAACTTCACGCTCCCAGGCTGCTAAAAATAAATTAGCGTAACTAGGGGCGAAATTCGCCCCCATAGCAGTTCCATTTTTTTGTAAATAAAACTTATCTTTAAAATAAAAATAACTATTTTCTAAAATAAACCGGATACTGTCTAAAATAAAATCTTTAAAATCCTTGGGAATATTTTCTAAAAAGGAAACCACTGCCTCAATGCCATCACGATGATTAATGATGGTATACAATGAAGACACATCAGCAGTTACCAAGAAAGACTGTGTGTCCCAGGGTAAATTCGTAATTTTTTGTATGACCGATAGTGTATCTTTAAGGCAAGATCTTAGCTTAGATACTAGTGGTTGGAGTGTTAAATCTACCATTTGAGCCAGTTTAGACATAACTGAATCTATTCCTGCCATATTGGTATCCCTGGTGGCTTTTCCAAATTTTTGTGGATCTTTGGTAAAATATAGAGCACAGGTATAACTGGGAATGTTACTTCTAGAAATTTGTGCTGTGTATTCGTAATAGTACTTTTCTTTAAATATTTTTGTGTGTGTTTATTATAACGTTTAAGAATTTTTTCTGTTGGATCCTTTGTTAAAGCCTGATATGTTTTTATATCACTCAATTGTCTAAGGACCTCTGACTCATAGTCTACTTTGTCCATGATTTCCAGGCCTCCCCCTTATCGGCCAGTTTTATAATAATTTGTTCATTGGTACTCAAACTTAAAATGGCCTCCTTTTCTTTTTTAGTTATATTGTGTTTATATTTAAGATGCTTATTTGTTTTTTTTTAAATGCCCTATTAAAATCATTAGCAACATAGAAACATAGAAAGTGACAGCAGATAAGAGCCACATGGCCCATCTAGTCTGCCCATTTGTTTATTCAAAACTATACTGACCCTAGACCCTATTTACCCTCAATTTGGTTTACAATTTAGGATACCCTTATATTTATCCCAAGCATGTTTAAATTGTTCTACTGTATTGGCCTCAACCACCTCAGATGGGAGAATAGTCCACCCAGGAGCGATATATCCCACCTGCAACGCCATCCGTATCCTGATATCACCGCACCTCTCTGCTGCTTGCTACCCACACCATCTCCTAGTGAGGGTAGGGATTTATACGAGCCCGGCAGGGTGAAGCACCTCCGTGAGGGGGTTAGGGGCTGTGTATAGGGCAAGGGGACGGGCTAGTCAGCGTGTGGTACTAGCAGCATTTTCTCCCGTCTGTCAGTCATCCTATCACCAGATGATTCCCCTCGACCACGTCAGGAACAGATAAGTTTGGATGGTATTCATTTCTTTATACAAATGAGTCATTGAGCAGCTGTTTGCAACAATTTTGTTACTTACTTTCTTATTGAGGTCTGACCTAGCTCTATACAACACGTATCACAGGATTCAAGGGAGACTGCTTATTTTCAATATAATATAATCCTTGTGCATAGTAGGGCTTTTGTGTTTATTTTTATGTTATTATATTTTTATATATAACATTTGAGATCAGACCCATTATATTTCTATTCATATAATTGTCTCTTTTTCCATTTGTATTTACTCTAATTATAGAGTTTAGAGGTGCCTGTATCATTATAATGGATATGCAGATTCAGCCATATGTGATTTGAGTGTGGATTTTAAATCCTTAATATTTTTTCGCTCCTTGTAGGTCCTTTATTTTAATTATATCATTAAAAGTTACATTTTATTTTTTAATCCTTTACAGGATTAGTGCTATTGTGTACACTTGGGATGTCCCCATCTCTCTAATCTGATCAGTCCTGTTTATTATCCACGTATATGGTTAATCAATTTTCTGGCGATTTGATATTTCATCATTGGATTGATATAACTTAGTACATTGTATAAACACAAATCAGTGCGTCCATCCCCCTAGAGGAACCTTCTGTCCTTCCCCTTGTCCCATTAACCCGATATTAATATTGATTATTTGGGTTCCTCATTGGACAGCACCCCCGTGAGGGATTTTCCCAACTGGGTAGATTTGAATTTTCTAATACGTCTGTGCGGTCACTTATATCCCCCTCTTGTTCCCCTTCTCCCTGACTCCTGAATCTATAATTTAATACCTGTTCGTCAGTAAAAGTAGTAGTAATTCCCCCACTGTATTAATAGTCTTCCCATTCAAAAGTGGACCCTTCCTCTTTCTTTTGTGAATATTGAAAAGAAATACTTGTTAAGATGATCTGCCATAGCCCTTTCACTCTCAATAAGAATTCCATTTTTCGTTTTGAGCCTTATGATACCCTCCTTTGTTTTTCGCCTTTCATTTATATATCTAAAAAAGCTTTTGTCCCCTTTTTGTACCAAGTGGGCCATTTTTTCTTCAGTTTGTGCCTTTGGTCCTCCGATAACCTTTTTAGCCTCCTTCTGCTTTGTAAAATACACCTCCCTGTCATCATTACTCTGAGATTGCTTATAATTCCGAAAGGCCATCTTTTTTGCTTTCACTGTAGTTGCTACCTCTTTTGTAAACCGCATTGGCTTTCCTTTTCTGGAGGTTTTTCTAGCCATTCTTAAACGCCTCTATAGAAGCCAAAACGCATTGGTTTTAAACACTGTTTCTATTGCTATCATCCGGGACGATTTCTGTGGATCGTTACAGATTCCCTGGATATTGTTTTATGCTTATTTGACATTATTCTTAATGTCCAATATTCTTGTGAGTATAATTTACTCAAATTTTTCTTGCACTTTGAATAAACGGTATTACACTATTGTTGCGTTGTACTTTGTATTTTCCATACAGATTGGATGGCATGCAACTACACGGGTTTGCAACCGAGGCTTGGCTCTAAAGACCGGGAACGGAGATCGTTGCACGTGTAAGAAGCCGAAAAGCTGAACGGACTCTGCCTGCACACCGTTGTGAAGTAATCTCATCATTTCAGGACTCTTCGCTAACCATTGTATTAAACTGTGAGCTTTTCATCCCTTGATGTTTACATGCATACTATACATAAAGTCTTTTAGAGACTTTCTTTCTGGACAATATTAAAATACTGTCACACAGTTATACACGATAATAGTGGAATCGCTATAGTAAGGTAGTCAGCAACAACATAAATTATTAAAAATTATAATGATTAAATTATTAAAAACTAAAAATGTTATAATTAAATAGCTGATATATCAAAATAAAGAGCTATTACACCAAAGGCAAATCAAATGAATGCTGCAATGTTTGGAGCAAACAGACAGACAGTGTAGTAACAGTAAATGGGCAATAAGGGGGTAGATAATGTCAAGGGGTCTCTTTACTATATTATTGACTGTGTGATTCTTCTCCTTTTTTGTTGTGTTTTCCAATATCTAGGAATGAAAAATAACTACATTTTTTTTGAACCAGCAGCCAAATGGCAGGAACTAGATTAGAGGCAGGAAGCACAATCATCTGGGAAGAAGGAAGTGACAGGACAGGGCTTATATACTATAGGCCAGGAGGGAGAAGCCAGCAAAGGTGGGAGATTACTAAACAGTGCCTGAAGATAGAAGAAATAAAGGGAGCTTTCCAGCATTCAGGATAGCTCAGTTTGTAGACAAGCAGCTTACAGAGGCAAAGGTTCTGGGTTCAAATCTTGACAAAGCTTGTGCTAAACACCCTTGCCTTTGTCCAGATATCCACAGCATTTCCATTAAATGTAAGTACTGTCATAAAGTAGGATTTAGTTATCATAAGTACAAAGAGAGTAGCATCTCCTTGACGGTAACAAGATATGATAATTATTATTGCTTTTCTTGGAGCTCTGAGTGCAGCAGGATTATAACTCTGGATATGGTCCATTATTTTTAGGTGTTAAAATGAACATACCAGTATGTAAGGGTTGTTACATGTATATTGTGGTCTAATATTTTACTGTTTATCTTTCTCTAGGAAATATGTTATAAACAGTCAAGAAAGGAGAACGGTCTTTATTGCTACATGTAATAATGAGTCAGTGTTCCTACCAACTAATAGGGTTCCTTTTACTGTTTATTCAAAGTAAACTTAATCATTTCATAATGTTCTAAAATGATCATTTATTTTGTTAATAATATTTTGATGACCATTATCAGTGAAGATCTAATAATGGCTAAAGCTTTCCTTATGACGATAATGGACCGGGTCCAAAATGAAGGATAAATTCTGTAATGGTGGTTGAGCCTTTGTAATTTAGTTCATGATTTAGCATTTTACCACATTCATTTGCGGTTTCCACACTCTTGACCATTAATCCAGTCTACCTAGGTCCCTAATCATTTTGTCAACCGCTCCTGGTGTGCCTACCCTGTCACAGGCAGTCAATAAAATTTGTTTTATATGATTTCCAATAGTAAAATCATGCTTTTGGGAATCCGGAAAGTTCATTTGTTTTGTTTAACCGGGATTATTAAATTATCCCTTCTAATGATGTAAGACTCACTGCTCAGTAGTTGCCAGTTTTTTTTCTACTTATACCTTTAGTGAGAGGGACTACACTTGCAATTATCTAGTCTACTGGAATTAATCTGTTTGAATTATTCTGTGAATGGGTTTATTAGAGCTCCTTTAAGCTCTTTTAATATCCTTGGATGTATCCCATCTGGACCCATTGATTTATCCACTTTCAACTTTGAGAGTTCTGTTAGGACCTTTTGGTTTAGTCTCTCCTATTCTTGAATATTATTGGACTACATTCACAGATAGTAATGCAAGGGGACTTGCACAAGCCACTTGCGATGTTACGCAGCGGATCTCCATGAGGACGAAACTATGTTCCATCCTCATGGTGATCCATTTGATGGGGCAGAATTTGCCTTCCGCATGGTAAAACTTCGCACCAGAAGTGGGGTTTGCAATGCTAATGATTCGTGCGGTAAACGTAAGCTTGATTTATGGACGGTGAAGTATCCTTAACGCTGCACATCAGAGGGCAGTGACAAGGGATTTTACTCTCCTCTTTCATGCTTTATTACAGACACTCACATATATGGAAAACATGCGGGGGTCTAAATCTGCTTCATTGTGACTTCAGTTATTTCCCCTAATTATTTTTTTTTCAGAGGATCTACTGTAGCCCCTGTTACACTCAACAAGAATCTCACCATCTGTTTTAAATCTTCTTAAAACCCTTAAAATTTTATTTAATCAGTTATATACTTAAAAAAAAATTTTTTTTTCATCTTTATTACAATATGACCAGGGGTGTCAGAACATTTAGGCTGTGGGGGGCTATCTATCACTTTTTTTTTTTGCCACCACCCAAAGTGCCATTATTATTTTATTATATATATATATATAGAATTACCCAGTGCCTGAAGTATCGTGAGAACGTGATTTCAGGCACTGGGTAATAGCCTCTCAGTAGCGCCGGTCACCTCCTGCTAGCAGGAGGTGATTTGCGGCGTTAACTGAGAGATTTTTTTTTTTCTATGGTTATTTTTTTACCGCCTGCTGCTGTTTTAGCGCAGCGGTAAAAAAATCATTGAATGGGCGAATTTTTATCGCTCAATTGCCGGCGAAGGCGTCGTATTTTTACCGACGCAAAGTTTTTGAAAACTTCGGCAATTGAATCGGGCCCTCTGACTTTTATTTTAAAGATAGAGGTAACTGAGTAATGGCTAGAGTGCCAGGCCATGTTGTGTTTTTTGTGCAAATTCCCCTTGCTTTGTGCACCTGCTGTGTATATTACTTTATAAACTGATTTGTAGCGGCCTCCATTTTGGATGGTTGTTTTAAAGTCTGTCTGGGATTGCAGCTGAGAGGGGGTGCGGTCTCAGAGAGATTAGTGTGTTTTTTTCCTTTTTTTTCTGTTGTATATCTCTACACATATAGACTAGTGAGAATTCAACACATTCACTTGAAGAAACCCACAGGAAAGGGTGGGAACTTTTTCCAGTTGACACTTAAGTACTGTCCAGATGCCCCCCATTTAGACACATTAGGGAGCAGCCCTTGCTGAGTACAGGTGAACTCAGTTCCAATAAACTACATATCAATCTACATTTTTAAGTTCTAGATTTTAAGTTAACCTTTTTTACCTCATTTAGTCTACAAAGATGTGTTTGTCATTAATTTTCTGAGCCACCTTAGAATACCTAAAGGCCCTCTTCCTAAGTTTCACAAAACTTGCTACTTCACACTAATATCTTTTTTGTTAGTAAGGGAATTTTAAATTTTTCCCTCTGCTGCAGAATTCCTTCTTTTGTGCCACCAAGAGTCCATGAATCTCTTACATATTGTGTACTTTTATGATACTGAGAATTAGGAGTCAGTTATGTAAGCACTTAACTATAGTGTCCTTTGATTTGTATTTTTTAAGTTTGTTTTGCAGATTTTGATGAAGACAAATGGACGTTCACATTTTCTGAATCCATTAAAGCCATGAAGCATTCAGATGTGGGGATTCCCTGCACATTCACTGCTCCGTCCACCCATGGAGAGGCCCATTTGATTTGGTTTAAGAACCAGAATATTGGATACCCACAGATTTACAATGGACAAGACCCATCTGAAGTCATTAAGGAGTACAAAGGTCGTACTTCACTTGTAGGTAATGGAACAGACAGCTGCTCACTGAAGATCACAGATGTGAGGGAGACAGAAGAGTATTATCCAGGAGTAAGTAAAGCAATAAATTCATATAAACATATAAATTATCAGATGGTCAAAGTTCAAGTATCAGGTAAAAAAAAAAAAAATTATATATATATAATTATATTTCAAGCTCTCATACAGAGGTATTTTTTGACAGCCACTCAACCTACACTCACAAAATTCTGTTGTAGGCTGGTGGCAGCATAAGACACCACTCATCACTCCATGTATGTACTGTTTATAAATGCATTTCCAGCAGCTAAGAGATTCGAGCAATGTATTTTAAACAGCACTCAATTGTCCTGAACGGAGTGTCGAGCTTCCAAGCTCCGATAGCTTCTCTGTACTCATACATGCATGTTATCATTTATATTAATAACACAGTGCAATAATACAAAGCTGGACATCACTGAGGTTGTAGTATCATTCTAAGGTCTGGTCTGTCCCCTCTGTGTTGAGTTACCAGCAGGGAAGTAGCGAGTATGCCCTGGGTGCTGGCAGACCAAAGGGTTGCAGCAGGTAGATTAGGGTTGGCTGTGGCAGCTGGGTTAGGGCTTAAGGGGAATGTAAAGGGTTACGCTGCAGGGCATGGAGGGTTAGGGTTAGGCTGTGGGGCATGGACAGTTAAGGCAGCAAATGTTAGGGAACATGTTCACCCTGCTCCCTGGCATGCTGTGGAAGGATGGGGTTGGGGGGGCACTATTAGCATTCACTTGCTCCTGGTGCCATTAATCCACGCTACAACTCTGGTTACCAGGGGCCATAAACTACAGCAATATTGTCCCAGACTCCCTTAGTTTGTGGCCAGATCAGTTAGGCCATAAATGGATATTATTATATATATTATTGTTTTATAAACTTCTTGCTGGTCTTTTTATATAGCTACAGATTAAACCTTAAATAAAGTAGATACACAACATTTCACATTGACTATTGCTGTGGTTAGATAACATCTTGTCATTGAAAACAGAATAAACAGCGTGTTTAAGAGATCTTCATAATCATTAATTGTAGACAGAAATTGAGTCATAAATTAGGACATATCTTTGTGTACAGGATCAATACTTTCATAGATTTCTGCTGTTTTCTTGGTTGCATTGCTTAATATATGAATTATGCAAATAATTAGCAAAAATGTTGAGATCCAATATAAAAGGTAATGAGAACTTAATGGGAAGAGTGAAATATAGAAGAAAATACTGAACATAAAGGACCCATGGTATGAATGTTGTAGGTTCTTCCTTTGAGTAAATGCGGCCTAGGAAAGGGCCCAATAAAGCATTCACAGAGGACGTGACCCACCTGTGTATGATTCAGTTTAGTGAGAGCACAACAGATGCCATATCCATATCCTATGGCCATGTTTCTGCTCCTTCCCCCACATCTCCTGCACTAGCCCAGTATACACATACTGTAAATTCTGAGAGAACGACAGTGATGAAGGTTGTGCACTTATCACAAACCAGCAACACAGCGAACAAGGTATAATCAGTCCCATATTAGCATTTTGCTCTGCATTTTCTATAAACGTTATCATTTTTGGGATTTTGTGCATACACAGACTCTAAGCACTTGCTTTTGCACACATTTTCTGTACACTGAATGTCTGAATTGGTTTTTTTTCTTTTGTTTTCAAACCACCAATTATTCAGGATACAAAGAGCAACAGTATCTACTAATTCTACTTTTCTGCTCCATAACCTTCATACTGCTTGTTCTATTGGTGGGGTGGAATAAATATGTTTTTATTGGATCACCATTGACATAGTCATAATCATTTTGGTGATAAAGGAGTAATAGTTATGAAATTGATGATACCATTTGAGATAAATTATATTTCTAGTTTCATGATATTATCTCCTAGCAGGTTGCAAAGAAGAGTCATCATGCAATGACTGGAGTTTTACCATCCCTTCCTATATAAACGCATTAAGAGGTTCCTGTGTGGAGATTCCCTGCACGTTCACTCATCCCGCACATGTCAAGGATTTTAATTTCTTTTGGTTCTTTAACCAATCTTCAATAATAGAACCACCACTAACAGTCTACATGAGAACAGGTGAAGTATGTTTCTTGTGGGAAATACAAAATCGGACTGTTCACTGAGGATCAATATTGTGAAAGACATTGGAGATTATTTTCCAGGAGTCAATGAAGACATAAATTCATACGAACTCCACAATGGAAGAATAACTACAATACATGTCTCAGGTAAAAAAACATAACACTACATAGTTAATAAATAGAATACACAGTGCTTGCATATACAGTATTGCTGTTGTGTTGGTTTTCTTTAATCTTAAACACAAGTTCTATCTTGAAATATATTATATTATATTATAATATATTATATGATATTATATTAAATCCTATAAACCCACACAAACATTTGTCTGAGGTTAAGCATGCAGTCATTTTAAGTGTGAAACATAAAACACTTATTTTATTCTGCTTCAAGACGCACAAAGTCGCTGTATTATAAAGGGGGAGGAATCTAATTGTAAATTCACTTCTGAAGATGACAGATCTTCATTCATTGATTTTGTGTTTGGTGTAAGTATCAGTTATGTGTGATGGGGTGCTACTTGATTTGACAGAGTAATTCTTGCAACGTAGATTGCGTATACGCGGTCTTTAAGACTGCATATATGCAATCCACGTTGCAAGAAATAACGTAGATTACGTTACAAAATTACTGCGCATGCGCTGTAGCACATTTCTCAAAACTCCGGCCTCAATTGCATTGTGGCCGGAGCTCTGAATATGGCCCGTAAAGAGTGTCATGGGAGTGAAAGTTTTTACGCTGAAGCGGTAATACGCTCGGCTCTCATGCGTAGGTCTGGATCAGGCCCAATGCGCCAGGCAGATGTTGTCCGGCGTTGCTACGGCAATGCCCGATCCTAGATCGGGCGTCCGTAGCAGCGCCGTAGGGACGCTGGAGAGGAAGTCCCCCGCCCACCAGCACTAACGCTCACGTGGTGGGTGGGGGGTGGTAAGTAAATGAGGGTGGGGGGGCCTGCTAAGTGGCCATACGCTCCTGTGCGAGTGTATGGCCCCTTCCTTACGCCGGCTGAAGTTAGGGTAGCCTTCAGCCGGCGTAAGGGAGAGTTAATACGCTCCTACAAGGGGGAGTGTCGGGTCAGAGCAGCGATGTTACGCTGAGCGCTACAGCGCTCAGTGTAACATTGTAGCTCTGGATCAGGCCCAATGTGATTATTATTATTATTAATAACGCTTATTTATATAGCACCACAAATTGTCTGCAGCGCTTTACAGAGAACATTAGACATTCAGATCAGTCCCTGCCCCTATTGGAGCTACATACTAAGGTCCCTAACAATTACATGGGTTTATTTAGTCAGCAGCCAAGCAGTCAGCAGTCTCCAATGTCTTTCACATTATTGATCCTTAGTGAACAGTCCAATTTTGTATTTCCCACAACCAGCATGTTGTGTGGGAGGAAACCCACACAGACACAGGGAGAACATACAAACTCCACACAGATAAGACCTAGCTCGGGAATCAAACTCATGACCTCAGCGCTGTGAGAGACAAGTGCTACTCATTCAGCCACCGTACTGCCCCATAAAACACTTAAAAAATCTGAGTGACTACTTAATATAATATTAGTCAAATTCCTGCTTTCTGATTCCATGTCCTACCTTCCTATTTGTAAAATGTCCTTTTTGATACCTGCATCTGATATCAGCTACTATATGCTTTCTGTACAGATGTCCTTCAAAGACTTATTTGTAGATAAATTAGTTTCATGTTTGAAATGTTAAACTCTCTGTTTTCAGATTTTAAATCTAAACCATCAATATGGTTAGCTATATTATAACTGGAGACATGAAAGAGAACATGATGGTGACAATAATCTGCTCAGTAAATCACACCTGTGCCTCCAGCCCCCCACCTTTACATGGAATAAAGTTGGACGCAAGATAAGTTGGAGACATGAAGATCTATCTCTAGGAAATTGGAGGATGGAGATTGAAATGATCTATACCCTGTCCTATACTGAAGATCAATCACTGCTGATATGCACAGCCACATTCCCCAATAATATAGCATCAGCGAAGGAGAGGATCCTGGATATTAAATGTATGTAAACTGCCAGGAATAGTGTACATGGAACACTACTGGGAAATAAGGGCGCTGTGGGACCTAATAAATATATTAAAGCCGCTAAAAACATCACCGAGGGGTACCATCTGTTCCCTCAAATTAAACAATAGAAATAGTCATAAATTAGTGGGTTAGCGTTTATAAGGGAATAATTAAAGTAAAAATGTTAAAATTTAAGTGGATATAACCTTTCTTAATAAAAAATATGTATCTCTAAATAAATGGTGAGTAGGCGCTTTGATGGGGAGTGACACAATAATTAATTAATTAATTAATTAATTAATTATTGAAGGACCCTGTGATGGTTGTGAAGGGATATAAAAAATAAATAAACAAGGATAGGTCCATACCTAAGTGCTACAGTGTATCAACGCTTACAGATATGATACAAAATGTAAACCAGATAAAGTGCAGTGCAAATGCATATAAATAAAACCTCGGTTCATCGGGAATAAATAAATAAATTAAGTTCATCAAAGAAAATAAATAAATAGACTCAGTTCATCAAGGAGAATAAATAGACTCAGTTCATCAAAAAAACAAAAAAAATATAAAAAATAAGAAGTCTTAAAGTGTAAACAGTTAATGTCCAGGGAATTCACGGATAATAAGCTCAGTCAATCAGAACAATGCTCTAAAACACTGTAGACAAGTCCTAAAGTGCACACAGGTATTGTGAAGAGGATTCACAGATAATAATTCAATCAAAAAATTCTTCTAAAAACTGTAAATAGTCCTAATATAGATAGATAAACACTCTGATTCGGAAAGCAGCCAGGCACAGTAATTTGTTCAAAATCACTCCATCAATCATGTATCCCATATATAGTAAAGTCTTTGTGTTCAGTTATGTAATAAAAAAGTTACCAGATGATAACCACTGTGGAAGATGAATAGTCTAGGAATCCCTGATTGCTGGTATCTCTTTTGCGGTAGTGAGTCTGGTGAAGAGACGGATGGTGTCGGTGGGAGAATTCATGGGCCGAACAGCTGTTCTCTTCTGATGCGTCCCCTGGAGCGCGGGGAGGACCGCTGTCAATCAAGGGTTAGAGTAAACAAGTCACCTTTCTTTGTACCGATATGGAATCCTCTCTTACAAAAAGAATAGTTCATAGAAACATAGGGATAAAATAAAGAATATTTAATAGGTGAGTAACAAATAAAAGAAATCAATTGATAAATAGATATAAAAGTAATGTGCTACCCACCCAGGGCTGCACCGCTTTACTCTGATGTTAAAAAACCCGGGTAAAAGGAGCTAAAAAGTGGTGCCACTGACAACTGATGCTGGGAGCAAACTTCAAAGGACAAGTACCCCGCCAATGCGTTTCAAATCTGTGCGATTCTTTATCAAGGCAGAAGGGGTACTTGTCTACAAAGGAGTGTATATATAGTCCACATGAAAAAAAGAACCAATCAGAAATTATAAAGAAGCGGAGGGTTAAAGAATTTTGACTCGAGCAAATGTAAACTCCCTGCGTGTGGTGTGGGACGGAGAGTGTCACTCACTTGTTTGTTGTCTTCTCATGGGTTCATGGTCAGTGGGAGAAGTCGGGCCTCTAGGTCAAATAAAAGCTGTGGAAAGCTTTGGGTCTGCCTCTTTGTCTTTGCTAGATTCACCCTCCATTCCTTCCTGTTAGTTTTGGTAAGTAGTTCTTTAGGTGTATTGCCAGTTGGGGGGGGGGCTGTGTTAGTTAGCGTAGGCGGAAAGCAGGTTTATTTCTCTAGTTGGTTAATTGTTCGTTTATTTAACCTATGTTTGTGTGTTAGACTGTTCATCAATTGGACTTTATTTTATTGCGAGTTGCAATCTAATTGATTTGATTTGAATTGATCATTTGTTGTTTGCTCATGGTTTGCAGGTTGTGGACTTGTTCATATGGACAGTCTCACGTGGTGCTTAAGTGAAGCACTGTACCTATGTTGATTGTTTGCTCATTCGCTTATTTTATGTGTGTTTGTTTGGTTGATAAGTTTGATAAGGTTGTGAATATTTATTACCATGATGCATTGTTTATTTAGTTATGTTTATTTATTTATTTATGTTTGCATGATCAAGTATTCAATAACCTGCTTTCTTGGCACCCATCAATTCTAATTGGCTTATCCAATTCCATCATCTAAATTAATAAAATTTAGTTCCCAACATTGTGGTCGTGTCTTTCCTTATAGTTTAAGTATAAGTTAAGTTTATGCAGAGGGTCACGGTAAGGTCACACCCATCACGCATGGGACGTTTATATGATATCGGTGATATAGGTATAGTGTACAATAATAGTATGAAATGGATGTCTGTGATTGTTTCTGTAAGTAACAACAAACAACCTCTAGAAATCTTATGAAATAAATAAATTATTAAAGGGGGAATTATTTGTGGTTTGGATGAGGAAAAAATGCATGACATAGGTCTACAGAAATATGGAAGAATATTAGATAATCCGCTGTAGACAATATCATATGGCAAACATTATTTCACAAAATGCCATACTTAACTAAGACAAGCTGTTGCTGCCAACAAGGGTTAAAGCAACCACCAATGTGTGACTCCTGACAATTTAAATTCCTTTCCTATACAGTTACAAAGGAGATTACTCATCACTATAGACTGATATCCGTACTATTACACGATATAGGCAAATTACACACCTGTTATTACATAGGCTATATAAATGGTGGAAGAGAGAGAGATCTAGTACCTATTACTGCAAAAATATTATAATAGATGGATTATTGTTTTATATAATAAAATAAAGATTTATATTCTTCAAGCAATTTTTTATATTATCATCTAACAGATGGATCAAAGAACATCTCTATTTCAGTCATTGGGAGCAAAGAGGCAGATGAAGGAGGTCATGTGACATTACAGTGCACATGTCAAGCCAACCCTCCAATAACTACTTATACCTGGTACAAGATCGGAACATTCACATTTTTATTACCGAATCGTGGTCCAACAATAACTTTGCTGAACAATACGTCTGAAAAATGTTCCTGCTCTGCAACTAACGGAATAGGGACAGCAGAGTTTCAAAGTGAGTGTGTTTGAGTTTCAAAGTGAATAACAACAAACCAGTTGTGTGGATGAAAAACAAAATATTGTACATTTTCAAATATTGTCATTTTTTGTAATGTGTAACATGGCAAATGCATTACTGGAGTCTGAAAACCAAGCAGGAAAGCTTTTACAAAGTGGGTAAGGCGAATCCAGACCATATCCAAAGGTCTACATTCAGGGGGTTATTCAACTAGACTGGTGCAGGAGGGGCAGAGTGTAGCATAAAAATGTTAAAGAATGTTGCATAGGGGGTAAAATACAGTAAATGGCAGTTTGAGCGATTCCTAACTGACTTTTGCTTCTAATCAGCATCATCATCATCTTTAGTTGGAGGTAAAGTAGTTTGATAATTGCATAATAATATTGTATAAGTACAATTCATAGGGTCAGATCCAGAAGACCGGAGTTCTGTTAGTAGATAGCTGTGTGGGGATGCAGTGTCCGTAGCGAAACAGTTTTTTCCCGAAATAGAGACAGCTGAAAGCTAATTTTCGTCTGTCTATTTAAAAAATAGCGTTATTTTGAAATTAGTTTTTATACATGGGTATGCTGATCAGCATAATTACCTGTTCATTAATTCAGAAATGCTGCTGCAGGCCTTTCGCAATGCCACACCAACTGGACAGGGGAGTAGGAATCTATGGGGAGTTTTAGGGTCAGGCTGTGGGGAGGGTTATCTTAGGGTCAGGTTGCGGGTAGGGAAGTCTTAGAGTTAAGCTAGGGGGAAGGGAGTTTTAGGGTCAGGCTTTAAAGAGGAGAGGGTTGAGGTAGAGATTAAAACAAGGGTTAGGTTACGATAAATGCTTACCATTTGGCATGGAGATTTCGTTCTTTGGTGGATCAATTGCTTATCCTCCTCGAGGCAGAAGCAATCTATTTGGGAGCCACTTTGCAATTGCATGGTATGAAACGGCCCTTTAAAAAATGGGCCATTCATATACCCGACCTACACCCTGCTATGTGATCCTAAAGTCCGCACATGTAAGGGGGCGATCCATATCACTGCCAGAAAACATTTTGTAACACATGTGCAGTACCAAAAAGCAGGCGATCTCTACACACAGGGTGCAGAAAACACCCACATTTCATGATTCTAGATCCACTTCATTGATTTTTGAATTTCTCAAGCTACATTTGAGGAGCATCTGCTTAAAACAGAATCAATGAAGATTATCAGAAGACTTGTGACAAGCAAGTGCCTTCCAGCTGAATTATTACTGCACATTAGTGGTCAAAGGGAAATTTATGGACATTTACAAGTGGCGGTATGGACATTAAGAATTGGCTGTATAGACATTTAGAAGTGGAGGTATGGACATTAAGAATTGGCTGTGTGGACATTAAGAATTGGCTGTATAGACATTTAGAAGTGGAGGTATGGACATTAAGAAGTGGCGGTATGGACATTTAGAAGTGGTGGTATGGACATTTAGAAGTGGTGGTATGGATATTAAGAAGTTAGAAGTGACAGTATGAAAACATAGATATAATAGAAGAGAATGGAGATTTATAGTTTTTCAATTAAAGCAGTGGAAGAAGTGGCTGTACAGTATGTTGTACCCACTTTGAGCTCTGCTGCACACTGAAAAAAAATTAATCACCAACGTTTCAATCTCATTGCGCAATTTTCATCACGGTGTAAAGATACGCAACTTGCGAATGAAAATTCGATGATGGTACTTTTTTTATATTTATCAATAAACTGCCTGGAAAGCATTTGCTTGTCATAAGTCTTCTGAGTGCTTTTATTGGATCTTAATATATATCACAGTATACAAGCACACCATATAAATCCTAGCTTCATTATAAACATAATTTCTCCATGATATCATTCCCTTCTCCTTCCAATTTTGGATCACATTTTTCTCAAAGCATTGATTTGTCATGCTCGACAACTGGTGATAAATATTAATATGATCCAGTGTGCATTTACAGAATGGATTGTAAGTACTTTTTCATTCTGTGTATGCATTTACTATACCCAATCAAGACACACTGAGACTTATTCAAACCTAAATGAAATGACACAGAGGCTGTACTTTCAGGTGGGTATGACTTAGTGTTACTAGAAATTGTGAATAAATTGCTGACAACCCTGAATAATCTCATTCAATAACTGTATTTTATGTCTGTTTTTGAAACATAATATTTTAGATCTCCTTCCCCTGATATCCACAGTGTAAGGTATTACTTTTATTTTATTACACTTTTCCACAGATTGAAATTGTCTCAATTCACCAAGCTGTGAGGAATGTATAAGGAAGAAACAGGTAGTAGTATTGTCCCATACTGTACATATTATAAACACATAGGAGAACATCAACTACACAGGACAGAAGCTGAAATCAGAATGAAAGTTTATGGTGTCAGTCTCAAAGTTGTTGTCCTGAAAATATAGAACCTAAGCCAGAGTTTATGAGCTAAGTAATACAAAGTACTTATTTACCCCTAGACAGACCCTTAGGCACTTTAAGCCTGGCTTATTATTATTATAACCATCATCAATAAACTAGAATAGAGTGTTTTGGTAATTTATACAAAAGGAGTGGAGATGAGGAAAGGCTCTTTATTGTCCAGAATAGAGGAAGTGAAGTCTCTTTTGTTCTCATTCTTGTTATCACAATAGGCAGGTAAGAACAACAGGTACACAAAGACATAAGTAACCCGCAAAGGAATAAGTCTACGTGAAGACAAAATCACAGTTTAATACTAAATTCAACCACAAGGGGGCAGAAATGTCTAAGTATAAAGTGCAAGTGGTGCAGCTAAAGACCCAAATAAATGTATGGAACAAAGATAGACATCTGTTATAAGAAGAAGAAAACCCTGGAGGTGCCTAATACTGTTAAAATTCACCACAATAGGTGCATGCATACAAGAGATTATCAATCAAAGAGCTTTAAAACAAGAAATTGTTAAATTTTCAGACGGTCAGGAATATGATCATCGCCAGGCCAGTGTCACTCTTATTCATGAGAAAAACATGCCGTCTAGTGCAATATTGTCATCATAAAACACAATTTATTATAAAATACATGCATACAATAAGTATAAAAGAGCTTATCTGCAGGTCACCATTGAACCACACCGTAAATTTCACCACACTGCAAGAGTTCCTAACGTGTTTCGTCCTGGTCGTAAAAGTTAAGGTAAGACTTATGTGTCCAGATTTACTACCGAGAGTGGGGAGTGCAGGGGGCGTGCACTCCCCAATACGAAAAAGGCTGTAATGACATTGCACGCCCATAAGGTGCACGTAGGTCAGGATCCGGCCCTTAGTTTGTGGTAGTTTCCTTCTCATTTAGCCTATTTTTAATTCAGTCCCGTCTTAATTAATTTAATTATCATACATAAAGAAATGCTGTGGTATTCATTATCCCATACTTATGTCCTGTGTCTTTATTTTTATGAATTAGTTGGCTCTGAATATGTCCAGTGGAAAATCAAACACTAGAGGTCCAGAGTCTTTCTACTAACAGACAAGAACATTGTTAACACTGCCCCCAAATAGATCTGTCCTCAGTTATCTCAGAACATCCTAACTTCTGCATCTCTGTGTTCTATCTCTTTATTCAGGGCTATTTCCACTTTATGCCATTTACTTAGACAAAAAGTATTTTTTTTCCAAAATACAGACTATATTTTACTTTTCTTTTCTAGAGCTGTGTATATTATTTGTTAGGATAAAGAGGATAAGAGGAACAACTTATTTTAAATGTTTCTGGTTCCCTTATTTCCAATACACATAAGTAATGCATGTACATGAATTGTGAAAATATAAATACTGGCATAAATAATACCTTTCAGCCATTGCTTCCTCCTTCTAGAGTCCTCCCTCAGTAATAGTGCCACTTGATGTTCCTCCTTTCTGAGGAATTAGTATAGTGGGTTGGATATACTTTATATAGAGCAGCAGATAGAGGTTTCCTATAAAATGCATTAATCAATGTGCATCCTTAGTCTACTGACAACAATGTGCCAACATGATCTCAAACACTCTGAAGGCATTGCCTGCACATTGGCCATCTTGAACTTTATGAATGACTCCAATGTGTTATAGTGGATACACTGCTGAATTTGTGATAAAATGTCCAGAATTTGAACCATTTAACCCTTCATCTCCTTTTTAGGTCTACAGTAGTTAAAGCAAAAGTCTCCAGTGATGTGAGAAGAATGGGTCATCCCTGTAACTTAGAAATGATGGAACAGAAGGGAACTCTGAAATGTGTTGTGTGTATATTAGAAGGGGGATATTGTGCATATATGGGGCAAAAGTTCCACATTGGAACTCTGAACACACTGAACACAATTCTGTTAATTCCTTTGATTATACACATTGTAGGTGGTGGGGGGGGGGGGGGGTTTC
>WWET01005287.1:67661-79791 GCA_011038615.1 Limnodynastes dumerilii
TCAATCCTACAGTATGGTCAAAGTCTGGCTCTTGCGGTTGTCAGAGTGTTCCACATATGCAGAGATCTGTGCGGAAAATATATGGTGTGATAGGGTGATGGGCACATAAGTCATCTAAAATCCATCTAAAAGTCATCTAAAATATATCTGTGAGAGAGGAGCATCATGCATGCAGACTTTAGCAACTCTGTGCATGCGGAAATCACTCTTAAGTCTGGATCAGGTCCAAATTTCTTTAATCTGGTAGTAATGGACATCCATGCAATATACAGTGTAGTAGGGCATTAACTTGGCCTGGTCACTCCAAAAAAATAAATCCAGGACACTGATAATAACACTGGGCCAGATCCTAAACTACGTTCGTGAGCTATTTTACGCTAACCACTGACGTAAAATCGACCATTAGTATTTACTGCGCATGCACGTGGCAGATGTTATGCCACGTAACTCTGAACGTACGTACCAGCCTAGTATCAACAGCGTAACTACGAACGAAGCGTATAATTACGCTTCGGAGGTGGGGTGAGGCATTTAAATCGTGCAGTATGGGTGTGCTTTGGCACATATGTACGTGAAGCCATTATGTATGTCAGTAGTTATACTTTGAAAAGTTAATGTAGGGTTTGGCAAGTATAAAATGGCTAAAGTGGGGGGGGTACATCGATGAAACGTAACAAGCATTTAGGTCTGGATCTACCCCACTGTTACTGAAAGTAGGACTACTTACTTTCCCACTGTCCATCACCCTGAGGAAATTTGCAAGATGGCAATTGAAATGTCGGTCTCTAAGATGCTGCACTAAGTAAATAAATTGAAGTGTTATTTTGAAAAGTTCTACAGACTCCAGAGTGACCCATTCTACCAGAACCTATATATACAGGTACCACCAGACACATACCACTGGTTGAGAGTCCCTGCTCTATACATTATATTAGGACTCATTCACACGATCACAGTAAGTTGTACATTAGTTACTACAATCACAGAGTTTCAAATAGTTTACATCTCTTTGGAAACTTCTCATTTCCCATCTATACAGTTTTAATTCTCGATTCCTGCATTTACAAATCACGAACTGTCTGTAATTTGTGACAAAGGTTTATTTCTCTCAAAAGTAAACAAACTGCATAAAAAATGCTTGCAAATAGCAATTATAGAAATAACGTATGTATGTTGGCTACTAAAATATTTAGCAAATTTTATAAATACACATTGCATTAATGGAATGAATTAAAGATGTATTGTAGAGCAGACCTCACTCTTTAATAATGGGTAATAATGAGTGCTTGAAATGAGTTACTCCTGTGCTAAACTATGTTGATTGCAGGGGGAGTGAAGTTAATTGTATTCTTTGAATGCAGGGAAATATCTTTGAATTACTAACTGCACACAGATACTGACTAGCGTAACTATCACACTGTTATTTAGACTTGGGATAGGAAACATCACCTCTCAACTCTGTTACTGTTTGCAACAGATGAAATATGACTCCCCTGCAATCAACATGGTTTAGCCCAGGAGTAACTAATTTCAAGCACTTACTTAAGTCTGGATCCAGTCCAATAAGAATAAATAAGAAGAAAACAGAATAAGAAAATGAATATTATAGATAACAGGAATCCGGAACTTGATTTTTTTTTAGGAAACTGTGACCACTTCTGTAAAGTTTCTGGCGATGAGGACATTCCTGTTCCTTTTCTTTCTTCAGAGCATTTTATGAAGGTCTGAAATGTGTACGTAAGTATTGTCTTTTCTGGTAAGATCCTATAAACTTATTATCGCTGAAACTTAGGGACAATGTATAGTATAATGTGTTTAAAAGTAATGTGCAAAAAGGTTATGTATAATGGTAATTACAGTAGGCTTGTAGTAGAAAATTCTACAGTATGTCTGCATTGAACAGGTAAGAGTTTCTACATTTTTAGCTTTTACACCGCGAAAGAGACAGCTGGAGTCACAGCTGCATGGGAGAGAACCTGACACCGCCGGAGGGACAGCAAATGTAAGTTCAATGTTGCATCCCCTGATTCCCTGTATAAGATGCACCCAATTTTTAAGTAAGTAAGGCTAAAAATAATATTTAAAAAATACATAAAACATTACATAGACATTTTTTTTTTAATTTAGGCTCCAAAAAAGGGATGCTTCTTATACAAGGGAGCGTGTTATACATGGGGAAATACGGTAATTATTCAGCTTGGTAGGTGAAATGGGAGATGTTATGGAGTCCTTGATGAGTCTGGGAGGTCATTGTGTGACCAAGATGAATACAATTGTTAATGGATGCTTCTTATTCCTGTAGAGTTAGAAAATAAGTGGAAACTGGTGGAAAGCAGGGAGAATACTTTGCTTTTGCTTATTGCATAGATACTGGCCAGCTTTACTTTTACACTGTTATTTACACTTAGGCTGGGAATCATCACCTCAAAACTCTAATACTGTTTGCAACAGATGTAATTTGCCTCCACTACAATTCAAAATATAGTTTAGTCCAGGTGTAACTTTCCACCTGTTTTCCTCTTATTTTCAAACCCTGGATCCATTCCTGAATGACTAATTATCTGAATGCAGATGTTGCTTGCAAGGTAAACAATGAGGACAGATGACAGAATATTTATATATTTCATGTTTATTAAGTGATGATCATGTGTAATCTTTGCATTACTACTTAAAGTGATTTAATCTACATGAACCGATTAGAGAGAGTCAAAGAAAAAATGATCATTCGACCAGATCTAGACCTCCATGTTGGATCCAAACTTCCGTCCCTTCGACAGGAGGTCACTTTCCTCACACGTATGAGAGTTGCGAGCTCAGGACTTTACCTTGATATGTCTGCATCGTCCCCATGTAAAATGGCAGCGGTGCGGAAATCTGGATAGAGTATAAGAGCTAAAACACACCCTTACTAGACACGTTATATATATATTCCTCCTCCCATTTACCGGTATACGCTTCCCACCCCATCCTGCCCAGCCATCGCAAACACTTTCAGTACGAATGAATTTTAGCGCTTCCAAGGAGAAAAATCAGGCAGTCTAACTGTAGGCAAAAAATAAAAACTCCTAGAAATCCAGAGAAGGGAGAGGTCTTACGTGCTCAGCACCAGCAGGAGTCCCGGCAGCCATTTCGGTGCGGTGTGCACCGTCTTCAGGGGAGATAACAAGTGAACCATGGACTGCACTGGAGGGTAAGTATGCAGAAGATTAAATAGTGGGGGCGTCCAATCAGCAAGTAGAAGGTCTCGCAGCGGGAGATGCATCGCTGCTAGTCCGCATCATCGTGATTGACAGTTATCTTCACAAAGATTAGTTGCCAGGAGACTTGAAGTAAATAAACAAAGCGGGAGTCAGAGGAGTGCGCGGTGAAGCTGAGCGTTGTATCGGTGGTCACTGGGTTGTGTGTAAACTGCAGCAGAGGGCTGCTTGTAGGCTGTAGCGTGTGTGTCCGCAATGGTACAAAGGGTAACAGCTGGTCTAGCATCGGAGGGATGTTGGCAATCTGCGGCTCGTGAGGAAGAAGTCAGCCAGTCTTGTAACATGGGCAATAGAAAAGGTAAACACATCTGGATGCATATAATTCTGGAGGTCATGGGCTCAGTGGGGATGATTCTTCAGAGGGGATGCCAAAATGCACAGAATAGATGGCACAGCGGCCAGACCTTACTTGATACAAGTAAATGAGTTGCATAGTGGCAGGTCCCATAGGTGTATCAGCTGCACAGCGGCAGGTACCAAATGTAAAATGCAACAAAGCCGTAGACACCATAGTAATTGAGAGCAACCCATCAGGGAGCCAGACAACCACACAAAAACCTCTGGTGTTCAGTGTGTAAAGGCTGGGGTAACCCCTTGACCAACTGTACAACGACAGAATGGATGGTTGGGTATGACCAAATGAGTAAAGCTGCATTGCTGCAAGCTTGCATGTGACCATGTAAATCAGCTCATGCGGAAATTGTAGCCATCCCCAATACCTCTAAGTGAGCTGTACGGCAGCAGCCAAGGGAGAACTTGGGTGACCAAATTGGCCCATATAACACTTAAACAAAAGATAATATTATAGACAGCATGCCAAATGTAGTTCCTCGTTCAGACCATCAGAGGTAAGTGCCTGGAATAGAAACGTTAGGCGTGCTTCCTTCTGAAGTAGCAACTTGTCCCGATCTCCCCCCCGTCTCAGGGGGGGTATGTGGGCCACTGGCATGCAACGAAAATCACGTAGTGTATGTTTGTATTCCTTGAAGTGCCTAGCCACCGGGGGAGTTTTATTGTTAATCCCAGACTGTGCTTTCCTAATAGATGAGCGATGAAGGGCCATCCTTTCCTTCAACATACGTGAGGTCTTACCCACATAGAGCTTGGGGCAAGGGCATAGAGTAATACAGACGACGAACTTAGTGTCACAACTCAGTCTGTGTCTAATTTTGAACTTTAAATCCAAGGAAGGGTGTGAAAAAGAGTCCCCGGTTATCAAGGATTGTCAGTTGATGCAGCTTCTACATTTGAAGACCCCTGGACGCAGTGATAGCCAGCTTGCAGGAGGCATGGTGGAAACGTCATTTTTGACTAATATGTCCTTCAAATTTTGACTCCTTTTGTAGCTAATAAGGGGTGGAGCTTGAAGAGAGCTTCAGAATTTGAAGGACCCTTGGTTACCCTAGCCTTTACACACTGAACACCAGAGGTTTTTGTGTGGTTGTCTGGCTCCCTGATGGGTTGCTCTCAGTTACTACAGTGTCTACGGCTTTGTTGCATTTATCTAGTTATGCCTGATCACCACCATGTGGGACTTGCCACTGTGCAACTCATATACCTGTATCGTATTTTGCAACCTGCCGCGGTGCAGCTCATATATATGTAGCACCATAAGTTGCCGCCGGTTACCACAGAGTCTATATTCGTGGTACATTTGTTCAGGTACTGTCTACCACAACATTTACTTTTTAGTCATAATGTGGAACTTGCCACTCAGCAACACACATGCCTATAACCCATAAGCCATTAACCCATATGCAGGCTTCACATATGGTACCTGCCGTTATGCAACGCATATGCTTGCTTCGCATGTTGACCTTGCCACTGTGCTGCTCATACATATTTGGAACCTGCCGCTGTGCAGCTCGTATACCTGTATTACACTGGGCACCTGCCGCGGTGCAACTCATTTACTTGTATCATATCTGGAACCTGCCGCTGTGCAGCTTATATTCCTTTATTACATGTGGGACCTGCCGCTGTGCAGCCAATATACCTGCATTATATGTGGTACTTATGGGGGACTTACCACTGTGTAACTTGTATCGTATTCTGTTACCTGCCGCTGTGCAGCCCATATACCGGTAGCACATTGGACACCTACCGCTGTGCAGCTCATACTCCTGCAGTATATGTGGGACCTGCTGCTGTGCAGCTCATATACTTACATTACATGTGGGACAAGCCGCTGTGCAGCCCGTATACTTGTATCGCATTTTGTAACCTGCCGCTGTACAGCTCTTATACCTGTAGTACATTTGGCACCTGCCGTTGTGCAGCTCATACACTTGTCCTACATGTGGTACCTTCCGTGGTGCAGCTCATACACCTGCATTCTGTGTGAGACCTGCTGCTGTACAGCTCATACACTTGCAGGACATATGGGACCTGCTGCTGTGCAGCTTATATACTTGGATCGCATTTTGTTACCTGCCGCTGTGCAGCTGATATATCTGTAATACATTTGGTACCTGCCGCAGTACAGCTTATACACTTGTTCTACATGTGGTACCTGCTGCTGGGCAGCTCATATACTTGTATCACATTTGGAAACTTACTGCGGTGCAGCTTGTATACTTATAGTACATTTGGCCACTTTGCAGCTCATATGCGTGCACTATATGTGGGACTTGCCGATGTGCAACTCATATACTTGCTTTACCTTTTGCACCTAGCGCTGTGCAGCTCATATACTTGCACTATGTGTGGGACCTGCCGTCGGGCAGCTCATATGCCTGTTTTGCATTTGGTACCTGCCGCTGTGCAGCTGATATATATCATTGTATACTTGCATTATATGTGGGACCTGCCGCTGTGTAGCTCTTATACTTGTTTTACATTTGGTACCTGCCGCTGTGCAGCTGATACACCTATGGGACCTGCCACTATGCAACTCATTTACTTGTATCAAGTAAGGTCTGGCCGCTGTGCCATCTATTCTGTGCATTTTGGCATCCCCTTTGAAGAATCATCCCCACTGAGCCCATGACCTCCAGGATTATATGCATCCAGATGTGTTTAACTTTTCTATTGCCCATGTTACAAGACTGGCTGACTTCTTCCTCACGAGCCGCAGATTGCCAACATCTCTCCGATGCTAGACCGGCTGTCACCCTTTGTACCATTGCGAACACACACGCTACAGCCTACAAGCAGCCCTCTGATGCAGTTTACACACAACCCAGTGACCACCGATACAACGCTCATCTTCACCGCGCACTCCTCTGACTCCCGCTTTGTTTATTTACTTCAAGTCTCCTGGCAACTAATCGTTGTGAAGATAACTGTCAATCACGATGATGCGGACTAGCAGCGACGCATCTCCCGCTGCTAGACCTTCTACTTGCTGATTGGACGCCCCCACTATTTAATCTTCTGCATACTTACCCTCCAGTGCAGTCCATGGTTCACTTGTTATCTCCCCTGAAGACGGTGCACACCGCACCGAAACGGCTGTCAGGACTCCTGCTGGTGCTGAGCACGTAAGACCTCTCCCTTCTCTGGATTTCTAGGAGTTTTGTTTTTTTTGCCTACAGTTAGACTGCCTGATTTTTCTCCTGATCCTACTCAGTCTCTTTGCCCTAGCATTAGACTTATAACTCTGGGATTTACATGGTCCCCCGTGACTCAGCCTTGCTACACACGGTTTGCATTTTTTTCCTTTATTGTATGTGGGATTCACCTCCCCCCTTTGTCTGCACGTCACTGTGCCACAAACTTTGCAACTTATGTTGCACACTTTGTTTGATTCACTACTTGTTTACACTTTATGGTTCTCACTGTGTTACAAGTAACCTTTGTGATTCTGTCTGACATATATTAGGATTAAAAACCTCATTTTTGATCATCTATTTATGTGCCTTTTTTCTTTCTTCTTTTTTCAAGTGTGCTGGCTATGGTTTCTGCCCTGTATAACCATTTCCTGTTATATTGCCCTTTTGCCGTGCACACAATATCTCTACCATTGTTATAGGAGTGCGGATCCTCCTTCCCTCACAGGAAGTTTTTTTTTTGCCTATATATATATATATTTATTACTCATATATTTATTGTGGGCTTATCTGGGAGCAATAGCCAAGAGGGGGAGTTGTTCCACAGCAGCTATTTTGGATGCTTTCAGGGGTGCCTCTGAGGTAAGTTAGCTCTCAATTAAAAAAAAAAAAAACACACACACACGACCCAACATTGCGACTCTCATTATTAGAGTTAGGACAACCAAAGGCTTTGATGGTGGCTGGTGATTTATCATATATTTGCAAATATGTGTAACAGATAGAATGGTACAGTCTGTTACTGGTTTACGGCAGTGTTGCTCAGATATCATCTATACATATTCTGTTGAAGTACACTGGGAACTGTAGTTTTACAAGGCCTGCAGTGTTGAATGTTGCCTATCCCTGAAATAAACAGAATATCAGATTAGTCTGATATAATACTTTAATTCTACAGACTTTTGCATTGCTTATGTCATTTTTCATACATCAGATGTACACAAAGTTTGCATCATTTTGCTCCCCCTACTTGTTGGCTGCTTCTGTCTGTTTCCATGCCTACACAAATACAAAGATGAGCTACATAAAAATATAATAAAAGCATGCCGGAAGAAGCATCAAATGTGCCTGGTAAATTCTTGAACCTTGACATTAAAGATGAAGGAAATACAGTGGAAAGACAGGATTAGCATATTTTTATAGTTTGACATAATAACTGCTATGAACAGAGCAAAAATCCCCTGTCTGGTTCTATTTCTGAGAAATTTCGCATTCACTTAATATCAATAATCTCTTTTCAATTACAATTGTAGCATTTGTAACAGCTATGAGACTTACCAGATGTAACAGGTGTTTAAAAAAATATAACATGTTAATCTACTGTATCTAATTTGCAAAACATCAACCTGGCGTTTAGGATCCACCCACAGGTTTGAAAAGTGTGTGAACACACCCATCTAGATTTGGGGCAAAGTTGAGGGACTGGTGTGATGCAGGGGAGTAAAATGCAACAATCAGAAAAGTCCAGACATAGGACCAGTCATACTGTGCCAAAATAAAATCAGGAGATTCCTTTATTTGGCTTGAAAGAGGCTGGCATTTGGGGGCAGACATGGAGGCTGGCATTTGGGGGCAGACATGGAGGCTGGCATTTGGGGGCAGACATGGAGGCTGGCATTTGGGGGCAGACATGGAGGCTGGCATTTGGGGGCAGACATGGAGGCTGGCATTTGGGGGCAGACATGGAGGCTGGCATTTGGGGGCAGACATGGAGGCTGGCATTTGGGGGCAGACATGGAGGCTGGCATTTGGGGGCAGACATGGAGGCTGGCATTTGGGGGCAGACATGGAGGCTGGCATTTGGGGGCAGACATGGAGGCTGGCATTTGGGGGCAGACATGGAGGCTGGCATTTGGGGGCAGACATGGAGGCTGGCATTTGGGGGCAGACATGGAGGCTGGCATTTGGGGGCAGACATGGAGGCTGGCATTTGGGGGCAGACATGGAGGCTGGCATTTGGGGGCAGACATGGAGGCTGGCATTTGGGGGCAGACATGGAGGCTGGCATTTGGGGGCAGACATGGAGGCTGGCATTTGGGGGCAGACATGGAGGCTGGCATTTGGGGGCAGACATGGAGGCTGGCATTTGGGGGCAGACATGGAGGCTGGCATTTGGGGGCAGACATGGAGGCTGGCATTTGGGGGCAGACATGGAGGCTGGCATTTGGGGGCAGACATGGAGGCTGGCATTTGGGGGCAGACATGGAGGCTGGCATTTGGGGGCAGACATGGAGGCTGGCATTTGGGGGCAGACATGGAGGCTGGCATTTGGGGGCAGACATGGAGGCTGGCATTTGGGGGCAGACATGGAGGCTGGCATTTGGGGGCAGACATGGAGGCTGGCATTTGGGGGCAGACATGGAGGCTGGCATTTGGGGGCAGACATGGAGGCTGGCATTTGGGGGCAGACATGGAGGCTGGCATTTGGGGGCAGACATGGAGGCTGGCATTTGGGGGCAGACATGGAGGCTGGCATTTGGGGGCAGACATGGAGGCTGGCATTTGGGGGCAGACATGGAGGCTGGCATTTGGGGGCAGACATGGAGGCTGGCATTTGGGGGCAGACATGGAGGCTGGCATTTGGGGGCAGACATGGAGGCTGGCATTTGGGGGCAGACATGGAGGCTGGCATTTGGGGGCAGACATGGAGGCTGGCATTTGGGGGCAGACATGGAGGCTGGCATTTGGGGGCAGACATGGAGGCTGGCATTTGGGGGCAGACATGGAGGCTGGCATTTGGGGGCAGACATGGAGGCTGGCATTTGGGGGCAGACATGGAGGCTGGCATTTGGGGGCAGACATGGAGGCTGGCATTTGGGGGCAGACATGGAGGCTGGCATTTGGGGGCAGACATGGAGGCTGGCATTATGGGCAGACATTAAGGAGCAGATATGTTGGCAGGCATTAAGGGGCAACTGAGGTAAGTCCAATGTTTCAGCAGGGAAGGGGCAGAGACTGGCAGGACACACCTAGAGGGGGCAGACTGACTGGCAGGACACACAGAGGGGCACACTGGATACTGGGTGCTGGATACACATGATGATACAATTAATGACATTTTATTGGTATCTATTTTTATTTTGAAATTTACCAGTAGCTGCTGCATTTCCCACCCTAGGCTTATACTCGAGTCAATAACTTTTCCCAGGTTTTTGTGTCAAAATTAGGTGCCTCGGCTTATATTCGGGTCGGCTTATACTCGAGTATATACGGTATCATTTATTTATGATCATTTATTTTGTTTAGAATATTTTGATGACCATTATTAGTGAAAATCTAATAATGGCTGCAGCTTTCCTTATGACGATAATTGACCAGGTCCAAAATTAAGGATAAATTCCAAACGTTAGCTCCTGTAATGGAGGATTAGCCTTTGGAATTCAGTTCATGATTTAGTATTTTACGGCATTCATTTGCGGTTTCCACACTCTTGACCATTAATCTAGTCTACCTAGGTAATCGATCATTTTGATTACCTCTCCTGATGTGTCTACCCTGTTACAGGTAGTCAATAAAATTAGTTTGATATGATTTCCAATAGTAAAGTCATGTGTTTGGGAATTCAGACAGTTCTTTTTGTAACTTAACTTGAATTACATAATTTTCCCTACTATTGATGTGCTCAGCAGTTGCCAGCTTCTTTTCTACTTCTACCTGTAGTCAGAGGGACTACACTTGCTATTTTTTACTCTACTGGAATTATTCTTGATACTAGTGACTGCTTGAATTATTCTGTGAATAGGATTATTAGTGCCCCGTTAAGCTCTTTTAATATCCTTGGATGTATCCCATCTGGACTCATTGATTTACCCACTTTCAACTTATTTAGTTCTGTTAGGACCTTCTGATTTATCACTCCTATTCTTAAATATTATTGAGCCGGATTCATAGATAGTAACGCAAGGGGACTTATGCAAGCCACTTGCACAATATATATAAAACATGCCAATAATGGGACAGTGAAAGAATCAACATATTGGCCAGTAACCTGAATATATTTGGTATGTAAGTTATCCATAGCTATATACCACGAGGTATAATTAAGTTGTATCTTACCCTTAGTTCCAATAAACTACATATCAATCCACATTTTTAAGTGCTAGATTTTAGGCTTGAAGTATGACAGATGAAAGGTGATAAAAAGGAGTGGGGCTGAATAAGCCGGGTTGCAAAATTCTAGCATTTCAGTCATATGGACTAAATAATCTGCCGGCCATCAATATTTACATCTCTGATGATCGGGTAACCTTCTTTTCCTCATTTAGTCTAGCGAGATAAAGGTGTTTCTCATTCATTTTCTAAGCCTGCTCATATTTCCTTAAGGCCCTCTTCCTAAGTTTCACAAAACTTGCAACTTCACACCAACGTCTTTTCTATTAGTAAGGGAATTTTAAAACTTTTCCCTCTGCTGAAGAACTTTTCTTATGCCACCAAGTCCAAGAATCTCTTACATATTGTGTACTTTTAAACTGAGAATTAGGAGTCAGTTATGTAAGTCCTGTAGTGTACTCTCCGCAGTGTTGGTACTTCCTACAATGCCCCTCAACACTGACTTGGTTGAAGAGCACAATATGTAGAGATTGCAGCGTTCATTCTTGTGTGTCTATTTTCTGTGACTCTGTGGCTCAAAATAATCCCAAGCACATTAGCTGAGCATAATTGGAAATGAGATCCTATTAGTAATTTTTTAGATTCGAACCTGGCCACGTCTGAGGAAAATTGCTTCTGAAGTGGTGATGTCAGAGGATTGAGGTATTGAAAGTGGACAGTGAGAGAAAAACTAAGCTCAACATTTTGTATTTTTGGACTTGGACTTTGTTGATTTTGGACTTGGACACTCTAGTGTTATCATTGATAAGTTTTGAACTTAAGCTTCTACATGAAGAAATAGAAGGTTTCTGTTCACTTTTCCTTATTTAAATGATTTGTGTTTTTAAGTTTGTTTTTCAGATTTTGATGAAGACAAATGGACGTTCACATTTCCTACAACCATTAAAGCCGTGAAGCGTTCAGATGTGGTGATTCCCTGCACATTCACTGCTTCGTCCAGCCACGGAGAGGTCCATCTGATTTGGTTTAAGTACATGCTCACTGGATACCCACAGATTTATAATGGACAAGACCCATCTAGAGTAATTAGTGAGTACAGAGGCCGCACCTCACTTGTAGGTAATGGAACAGACAACTGCTCACTGAAGATCACAGATGTGAGGAAGACAGAAGAGTATTTTCCGGGAATAAGTAAAGAAATAAATTCTTTTAACCAAAACGATTATCAGAAAGTCAAAGTTCAAGTATCAGGTAATCTATATACATATATAT
>WWET01005288.1:0-17674 GCA_011038615.1 Limnodynastes dumerilii
GCGCTACATCGTTGTTCTGGATCAGGCCCAATGTGTGTAAATGTATGTCTTATAACTTTTGATATCAAATGAAACAAAGCCCAGGAAAGCGTGTACGAGCGTCGAAATTCACGCACACGTGCGTACGCGTTACCGATTTCCCGCACTTTTGCGGTTCTTTGTCTCTCAGTATACAGCGATCAATTAGCGTATATTCGCTAGCGTATTTTAATATTTTTCTGCTTCGACAGGAGTATATTGAAGGGGACAAGCATTACATTTGTAATACCAATAAATAATAGCGAGTTATTTAATCAGTCTCCTTATTTAATAGACATACCTCGTATGTACAGGATGTAATATGGAGGAGGATTTAGGTAAATAAAATAAATGGAAAATGTAATACAGGACAACTAGGAATTGAAATCTACTTGTACCTTTACATTTCTTCTTTACGAAAGATCTCAGGTCATTTATACACAGGCATCATGGGCCTGATCCAGAACTACGCATCGGAGTGAATTTACGCGTGGCGGAGACGTAAATTCGCAGTTTAGAACGCACTGTGCATGCGCACCTTAGAAAATACGCACATTCACGTAGCGTAATTGTGAACATATGGGCCATTCACATATGTGTCATGTAAATACTTACAGGTGGGTGTGCCTAATTTACGTTCATCCAAAATACGTCTGAATTACGTGAAGTAGGCGGGGGTGGTATTTAAAGTGTACAGTATTGGCGTGCTAAGCTGCGTACGTTCACGCAGTCTATACATCCGTTAGCGGACGTACGCAGTTACGTGTGAAAAAGTTAAGGTTTGAGCAACGTATCTTGACAAAATACGTCCATGCAAGGGGTGTGCCGAGGGGAGTGTAGCGAACTTACGTGCACGAAAATACGCTACGCGAATAAACGTACACCACACGTAGTTCTGGATCTACCCCAATGTCATAAATTTCATCACCGCAAACATAACTTTTCAGGTACACAGGTCAGATGCCTAATTAACATATAATACAGACCCTCCAACATGACCCTTTCCATTAGGTACAAAAAAACCTCTTGTGCTTCCAACTGTCAGTTACTATAGTAACCACCTTTGTTATAAAGAAAAATAGTTTTCAAATATGAATTAATGCCAGGTGAGTGGCAGCTAGAAGCTCAGGAGTGGAGTATTCTGTACCTAATGGAAGGGGACATGTAGCAGTGTCTGAAAATACATTGTATTACATGATAAAAGTGAAATCAAGCTTACAGTAAATCAAGTACATGTCACAAGGCTACATTTTTGCACCTGAAGAGAGATGGCTTGTTTGTCATTCCAATAGTTTCTGTAAACACAAGTGGTCGTTATTACAATGCTGAACCTAGGATAAGAACTAATGAATTTATTTCAGACAATGATGATTACTTACTATCCAATGCAATGTCAAATTTAATGTGGTATTTTAAACTTTGTTGAACCTGCACAAAGTTAATGATTATTGCTATAGCTTACATATGTCTAATGTCCAAAATTAGCATTGCATTAAATAGAGAGCAATTCTCATCAGTGGCGTTAATTCTTCGCTGGCGCCCAGAGGCAAGGGGGTGGGGCATGACGTCATGACGTTGTGCAGTGCATGCCTGGGAACAGGTAAGTGAAATCCTTTTAACGGAGCCTGTTAAATAGCTGCAGTATATTACTATATTATAATATAATAGCTATATTACTATATTATATTATAATAGCTATATTACTATATTATATTATAATAGCTATATTACTATATTATATTATAATAGCTATATTACTATATTATATTATAATAGCTATATTACTATATTATATTATAATAGCTATATTACTATATTATATTATAATAGCTATATTACTATATTATATTATAATAGCTATATTACTATATTATATTATAATAGCTATATTACTATATTATATTATAATAGCTATATTACTATATTATATTATAATAGCTATATTACTGGCTAGGGTTCATTGCCAGAGCCTTCATAATGTAAGTGCAGGAGAGGACACTGCAGAGGAGAACAATGGAAGTGCGCCCCCTCCAGGCTAGCGCCTCCACTGCCTCCGGTACTTCCGCCACTGATTCTCATTGACCTCAGACCTCTTTGATGAATGGAAGATTTTGCCATTTGCAATGTTTAGGAATATCCTATTGTACAATGAGTTTTTATGTGAAAATGATGGAACAATGGGCCAGATCCAGAGCTACATTTCCTTTACGTTTCATCGCGTAGCGTATTCACGCTAGCGTATTTTCTATGCACTCCCCTCGCTCATACGTACTTTGGCCGTTTTACGCTTGCCAAACCCTACCTTAACTTTTCATAGCGTAACTACTAACGTACGTATAGGCTTCACCTACGTTACTGCCTAAGCACCCCCATACCGTACGATTTAAATGCCTCACCCCACCTCCGAAGCATAATTACAGGTGTCGTATGTCTGTCACGCCCCTTCATTGTTACGCTGTTGATACGAGGCTGGTACGTACGGTCTGCTGTGAGCATGCGCAGTACATACAAAATAGCGTTTTTCTGTTACCGGCTAGCGTACTTAGTTCTGGATCTACCCCAGTGATATTAGTACAACAAGCGATGTGGTTATATTTTACCGTTATGAAGCAAACACATGTGCCCTTCCATTAACATGCAATTGCTAGTCCTGGTGAATCGCGATTGCATCTCACACAGAGGAAACAATTTGTAAGCCAAACAGATTGATTTTTTGTCCATTGTTTTAATTTATCTTTAACACTTATATTAGGTTGATAAATGATAATTTCTTGCACTGTTTTATTGCCATTTTTTGCTTATGGGTGAGTAGCAATATCCCTGTTTAAACTTAGTTAGTTTCACCATATTTTGGGGTTGATTTGTGATGTTATTAATGCCCAAACATTTATTAAATATATCTGTTCTTTTGAAATGAAAAAAATGTAATGCAGTAGACCACAGAATGCCAGGTATCTTACTGTGACCAAAAAGGCCCCGCCCCATGAACTAATCTACCAATCAGATACTTGTGCACACTCACCTAAACCTTTCCCTTTTACCCATATTGAATGCTGGCAGAAGACCATTTGTTTTGTGTTTTTTGGACCGTAGCGGAATAAATCTCTATAACAGGTGTTTTTAAATATTTATTTTCAGTTCAGGAGATTTGTTTCTGTAATCAGAGATTATCCTATTAATAGAATTAGGAAATACTTTGCAATGAGTCATTTGAAATGCTTTGGCTATAGAACAGAAAAGGAAAGCTAATTTGGTCACAGTTTATTACATTTTATAAGCAGTTTTATGAGCAATCCCAGAGTAACACTCCATGACACTCATACAAATGATTTTATAAATGCTTGGCACAATTCCTTACACCATTAAGCCTCATTGGTGAAGACTGGTCACGAGACTCGCATAAAGTCACATTTGTGTTGAAATAGGAATAATGAACCGGATCCAGACCCCTGCACGTGCCATTAGGCAGCCTTAAGTCACAACCGCCGATCCGCTCGTATGCGGGTGGTGACACCCACACTGTACAATTTACATTCTTCCCCCAGATACCTTAGCAGGTGGAGGGAAAGCACAGCCCCTTTGATCCTAAAAGCCATCGTACGGAACTAGGCGCAAGCTCCCTCCAGTCCATTCAACCCACTTACGCATCTTGGGCCTGATCCAGAGCTACGCTGGCCCGCTGTCCGTACGAGCGTGAGTTACACACAGTGATGGCGGCTGAAGGCTTTCCTAATTTCAGCCGGCGTAACTGTGTGTAACTACGCTACCACAGGAGCGTGATCTGTCAAACCCAGCCCTCCCTCCCTCCCCCCCGCCCCGCTTCTGTAAATACAGCGTCTACCTTCCGTAACTACAGCATAGTTACGGAGCTGCCTGCCCCTTCATCCGTAACTACCCTGTAGTTACGGACGCCAGATCCACGGCACCCAGAGCCATGGATTATGCAGGGCAACATCTGCCCGGTGCATGCGCAGAACATCAGAAATGCCGTTCCTACGCATACGGCCGCCGTAATAAAGACGGCTTCCGTAGGTCTGGATCAGGCCCCTTGCGTATGTAAGTGGGCAATCGTTCCCATCTCTGGATCCGGCCCAATGTCTGGTGACTATCCTAATACAAACTTACCCACTTTTATTGCTTCAATCGAAGAAAAACATTCCAAACTATCTAAATACACAAAACACTTGTGTTCTCTGTGTGCATTGTCTACTATATAGGTTTTATAAGTAATATTTATATGAACTCAAAGGGCCTGATCCAGACTTTTACACAATAAGGCTCTGAATCTGTATGAGTGTGTTGCAGGCTGCGTACAGATACACAGCGAGCGCGTTCCTAGAAGCCGTTTAACACATAGAAACACGTAGCTCTGGATAGGACGTAAGGACGTGCCCACCTCCCCCCCATGAGCCATAAGGGCATAAGCTGCGGCTTGTATAGCTGCAGCCTCTGCCAGTTTCCAATGCATTTAAATGGGGTTTTTTAATACTTGCATTTGCAATCTAATCAATCTAATTTAAATGCTTTATAGATCAAGTACATTAACGCCAGAGCATAGCAGAAGTATTATTCCCACTGCGATGCTGGCGTAAAAAAACAAAAGAAATCAAAAACAGAAAAAAAAGTAAAAATATTTATATATTCAATAGCATCTACATCTATTACAGCCTCAGGCTCTGTGATGAATTAAATTGTTAGCGTGGGGTGAAATTCCCCATAGTGATCCAAATAGGAGAGCTAGTTAGGGCTGTTCAGAATAAACTGAAATGACGGACAACGAGTCCGTGTTGCGTCTCTGCCATAAGCTAGAGATGCGGTAGGTGTAAATCCTGTAGCGCATACAAATGGGATGAATATTGAAATTGAGTAGAATAAAATTAAATAAACAACAAGATCCCTCGTGTGTTAGAAACGCCTACGCGCGTTTCGCTCGAAAGGCGAGCTTTCTCAAGGCATCCCATGTATCCCGTGTAACCCGTGTATCTGTTTGTTTTTATATCACTATTTTGTCTTGTCTGAACACTATAATTTAATTTTTTGGTGTTTTTATATTTCGCTGGCATCCTTGCCACTCTTCCCTTTATGCTGTTCATTCCCTGCCCACTTATATGGACCCAGTAATTTTCATATTTTAATGTATATTAATAAAGCTATCTAATATTTTAGACTATTATTGACGAGGACCATAAGAGTGCACTCATCAGCCCCTATTTTCTTTTTCTGTTCAGTACCAGCTAGATTATCCAAATTTGCTCCTTCGAATACGGACATCTGTAGGAGGTATGGTACGGACAGAAGCACATACATACATACATATTTGGTGGCTGTGCCTTAAGATCAGAGCACTTTGGGTCAAATGACATGAATTTTTCTCTTCACTGCTTCAAATAAGCGTCCCTCTCTCTCCGCAATATTTCATTCTTCCCCTGAGCACCTCGGGAGCGACCAAATGACAAAATAAATGAATCCTCCATATCACCTCTGCAGCCACATGCCTGATTGCTTCACATTGGTGCCAATCTATGGTACCTACATTGCAGACTGTGCTCGACAAGGTATGGTATGTGTATAAAATGGAGATTATGACGATAAAACAAAGTCATTTAGTAAGATATGGGAACCCTGGGCCTCCCACTTCAGAGCCTCCCTTCCCATCTTTTGCAGTCAGACCTGAGAGGATGGGGTTGTTATTTCCATTTCTCTTTTCTTCTTCTCATCCCTTCTCTTCTTTTCTCTTCCTGTATTTTTCCCCCTTTTCTCTCTCTTCCTCTTCTCTGAAGGCCAACCACCCATCGTTCTTCCTATATCCCACTTCTGGTGTTTCACCAGACTTATCTCTTTATATAATTCCAAAAATGAAGGCTGTTTGTTGCATCTAGAATATATTTGACATGTCCAATCGCTGGAAACTTATTTTATTATACACTGTTTAATGTGTTGTGAGTATATTGTATTGATACCATGTTACTGCAATCCTTCTAATAAAAATGTATTTAAAAAAAAAGAGGCACCAGAATGTGTTATAGAGTACATTGTACTGAGGCAGGGAAAATGTTTTATTTCAGTTTTATTTCAAATGTAAAAATAACAAACCAACGCAAATGCCTATTACTTACACCGTCCCCTGAGATGGTGTCAGCTTTTCACACCTTTCTCTGCTGCTGCACTTATTTAAACGAGGAAAACAGCCCTTTTCTCATTTAAATATGGTGAAACTCCTTATTCCCACTAGCGCAGAACAGACGGACGTGGACACAGGCGGTTGGGCAGCAGGGCGTCTGTCTTTCTCCACACCCGCAGTGCTCATTAAGGCTGCGCTTCCATATGAAAAACAGACAGAACCCCCATGTATAAAGAAAATGGGGGTTATGCTTTGTGTAAGAACTTCATTGACAATGCAAAAATATACAAATAATTTGAAAAGAAATGAAAAGAATCTTTTTTTTTTTTTTTTTTTTAACACAACCACAGTCCATTAGATGCATTCCCATACTTTTTGTGTTGCGTTCGGAAGGTTAATCGCTAACACAATGGCTCCCAATCACATACCCCGATGAAGCCTTAGGGTGGTAGCTACGTCTTGCAACGTTACAATATATTGTACTTAGCACTATTTTTCATAAACTTATCAATAAATGTGTCTTTTTAAGCTGTATTTCCGTCATGAGATGTGGAGCATGGGGTAGACTTTTCCACCAATATAGGTAGAATGTTGGCTGTCAGCTGTGTCCTAGATTAGACATGCCCAGATCTCCGTAATGGCGTACGCATGTGTTCTCAGAATGTGTAGTGGGGAGAAATGCTATGGGTCAGCTTTACTTAGCTGCGGGAAAGAGATGTTGCCCATAGCAACCAATCAGATTCTAGCTCTCACTTTCCTATTACATGCTATAAAATGTCATCTAGAATCTGATTGGTTGCTATGGGCAACATCTCCATTTTTCCATTCCTGCAGTTTAGTAAATCTGGGCCCATATTTGTATGCGTATATTTGAGTCTGGATCAGGGCTATACTGTGTGGGCCATCTCACATATAAATTAATTACAATATAATTCAGATGACATATTTTCCATTTAAAACTAACTACTGGTTAATAAGTATTGTGTGTTAATTATAAGATAATAGCCAGTGTTAAGTTACAGCGTCTTTTTCTTTTGATTAAAATGGATTGAATATTACCTGTTTATCAGGAAAGTGAAATATAATTGTTTTGTAATTCATAGGTAAAATTTCTATCGCAATGTAACAGAAAATATATAGAGTTGTGTATACAGGCATAATAGACTTGCAAGGGGTGTACCGAGGATCGAAAAATAAGCAGCAGCAATGTCCAGCAATGGGGCTAGTCCCAGAGAATAGACAGCAAAGACCTATAATGTGCTCATATTTTGGAAGACATTTTTTTAATGCTTAGAATAATTTCATATTTCACAGAGACTGATAGTATATGAAGATTTAGAAGTGTTGTATCTAAACTGTCCACTCGATGGTGCTATATCCACATAACACATGCTCTTCCATTAACCAGAAGACTGGCCAGTAGGCTTTACATGTGAGTAGTATAAATGCTTTTCTGGGATTGGCAGTAAAGAACACAATTTATGGATCATTTACTAAGCACAAATTATAGTAAAATAAAGTGAACCTGAAAAATCCTTCAGCACCTTCTTTCTTCTAATCAACAAAATATGGTACATAACCTCTATGGAATATATTACAGCACTGCTGAACAATGCAGTCAAATCCTCCCAGAAGGCCTGGGGCCAGATTTACTAAGCTGTGGGTTTGGAAAAGTGGAGATGTTTCCTATAGCAACCAATCAGATTCTAGCTCTCACTTTCTTTTTACATACTAGAGAATGTCAGCTAAAATCTGATTGGTCGCTATGGGCAACATCTCCACTTTTCTAAACCCGCATCTTAGTTAATCTGACCCCTGGAGTCTGTGGTACCTTTACCATACAGTCCCTGTGCCGAGAGGTTTGTGAAAGGATTCAGTTCTTACCCATCCATTTCCCTCTTACCCCCTTCTTCCGAGGTGGAATCTATTTTCTATTTCCTTTGCCCCCTCTTTCTTCTTCTCCTATATTGAAGACATGATACTAATATGCTGTTCCTATTATATGACTAATTGTAAATTTTGCGGTTTGAGAACATAATTTATACAATCTGAACCTTTCTCTAAATCTGGAGATTGATTTTCCCAATTTATTGTATGTAACAATCACTTGTTGATAGTTGTGCTGCTATTTCATGGTTGCTGACTTTTGGCAGCTTCCCTCCGGGAGATCCCGGAGAGAAGCTACCGACGCATGCAGGGGACGGGGCTTAATGACGCGGGTTATGCAAATCGCGTCATTAGGCTCCGCCCCCTGTCTTATTCTGACCCGTTTTTACTTGAAATAGGGGTCAGGACGGGGCTTGATGCCGCAAATTGCGTCATCAAGTCCCTTCCTGGGCCTAGTAACACGGCAGGGGGACACGACTTGAGGCCATGGTCACTTGCGGGAGATTTGCTGGCTCTACCGGGATACCGGGAGTACTGCCCGAATTTCGGGAGTCTCCTGGACATTCCGGGAGAGTCGCCAACCCTGTGCTATTTATTTGAGAAATATTAATAAAAATAGAAATAAAGTGAATCTGGTTGTAAAAGGGGCACATCCCATCTGCCTTTTACTGAAATTGTATAATGTAGATATGACCATTTTGGGCCGGATCAAGAACTACGGCCGTCTTCCACAGACAGCCGTAATTCAATGAACAATAGCTACTGCGCATGCGTAGTAGCTTTTGTACGTAATCTGCATATCGTTTAGATACGTAGATTGCGTATATGCGGTTTAAAACACCACGTCTTCCACAGACGGCCGTATCGTCGTCTTCACATGTGCTTACCAGTACCCAATAGGCCTGATTCAGACTGGAACGCATGCCCGATGGTGTTGCATATGTCTGTGTACCTTCACATTGCACATGCTCAGAACACATATGCATGCAATTACAGTGGTCAAGACCCAAGTGCAACTCACTGCTGCCACAGTTTGCATTCAGAGGGTTGTTGGGAGGGAGGGGAGGGGAATGCATGTATTCAATGTACAGGTGAAGGGGGATCAAGCGTCTGAACTCGATCCAGTACGCACAGTTTATTGCAAAATATTAGCACCAGGGATCTGCTGGTGGCCAACACGCCACAACCTATATTGCCACAATTCCATTAGTATTTTCCTACTGAATGCAATGCTAAAGTATGGAAATGCTGCTTATGCATTGAGTGTGTTGATTTTTAAAAAAAATATGGCTCGTATTCAGAGTACCGGACATATAACATATACGTCCGGTGTTTAGCGATTTTTACTACTGCGCATGCGTAGTCATTTTTTTATGTAATCCACGTATCTTTTTATGACGTAGATTATGTTAAAAATTACTACACATGCGCAGTAGTAAAAATCACTAAACACCAGACGTATATGTTATATGTCCGGTACTCTGAATACGGGCCTATATGTTTATTTTGACACTAATTTTATTAGCTTTGGACCTGATCCAATACTCCGTGCATGAACTTCCATGTCACCCTCCCCCTCTCACGGGCAGACTTTGGACAACTTAAGTGTCAAAACCCTTCCTTAAGTTCTCCCCACGGATCTGCGTCAGTTGAACTCAGATCTGCGCGGAAGAGCCTACCGCCGCCTGCTCACTTTCATCTGTCTCTATTTTGAAAATATTACTAATTAGAAACTTTCACTAAAGAATGAGTAAGTATGCCGAATTTACATTTAATACTTATTTATTTATTCAGAAACTGCCGCAGACCTACCGAATCGTATTACAGGGAAGTCTATGGGAGTCATAGGCTGCAGGGAAATGAGTCTTAGGGTCAGGCTGCAGGAAAGGGAGTTTTAGGGTCAGACTGCAGGGAAAGGAGTCTTAGGGTCAGGCTGCAGGAAAGGGAGTCTTAGGGTTAGGCTGCAGAGAAGGGAGTTTTAGGGTTAGGCTGCAGGAAAGGGAGTCTTATGGACAGGCTGCAGGAAAGGGAGTCTTAGGGTCAGGCTGTGGGGAAGGTAGTCTTAGTGTTAGGCTGCAGGAAAGGGAGTCTTAGGGTTAGGCTGCAGGGAAGGGAGTCTTAGGGTTAGGCTGCAGGGAACGGAGTCTTAGGGTTAGTCTGCAGTGAGGGTTAGGGTAATAGAAAGGGAGTGTAATGGAAGGGGAGGGTTAAGGTATGGATTAGGATAAAGGTTGGGGTTACATAAATACTCACCATTTGCTGCTGCAGGTGTAGTAAAACTACGACTCCCAGCATGCTTTTTCAGGTATCATTTATGACTATGCAGTTAAAGGATACTGGGAGTCATAGTTTCACAACACCTGTTGGGCCACAGGTTGGACAGGTGTGCTCTAGACCAGTGCTCCTCAACCTTTTCTCCCCCTCGGCACACCTAAGCCCTTCACAGAATTCCGCGGAAATAAAAAAATAAATACAAAAAAAAGCAGGAATTACAAAGTGCATACACAGAAATTACATTTAATAGTTTTTTTTTATTTGTTAAATTTAACCACGCAGCTTAAAACTTTTTTCTTATAACTAATTTAACTATGTTGCCAGTAGCCCCCATCATGTGTCTGCAGCCTCCCCAGTAGCCCCCATCATGTATCTTCAGTCTCCCCAGTAGCCCCCATCATGTGTCTCCAGCCTCCCCAGTAGTCCACATTCATATGTCTCCAGCTTCCCCAGTAGCCCCCATTCATGTGTCTGCAGCCTCCCCAGTATCCCCTTAAAGCAAGATCTTCCAGTGCTTTTTCTCCTTTTGGAGGCATTGCACCGTGGCACACTCCTGTGGCACACTGGTGTGCCACGGCACACTGGTTGAGGAGCACTGCTCTAGACAATGAAGGTAACAAATAACACAAAAAGAAGACAGTTCCAATATGCACATAGATAGCTAGTGAACCAAATGAGGCTGCTGTTACACTACTGCTTTTGCATGTTGGTGCAACCAGAAAGGAGGTTATGGGAAGGTAAGGGGAGATTTAGGGGGCTGGGTCTCAGGACAAGGGCTTCTACTTCTCACAGGGTAGTTGAGGAAGCAGATTTAGGGGGATGGCAGTGGGTCAGTAGCATAATAGGCTGCCCAGGTGATCCAGGTCTTAGAAAATGGTAATCAAACAGTCGTGGATAATACTGGTAATATGCTAATTCTTATGGATTTCCCAATTCTTAATGATGAGGGATTGGATAGAAAATGGGGATGTGGATGACTTTTTTTCCAGTACAGGGAAATGAGGCAGTGTTCATCTAGCAGAATATGGTCAATCACCTTCCGTGTGTGTGTTCTGGGATATCAGGGATTGGGCTGGGGAGAAGGTGGTGAAAGAAGTTGTGGGGAAGGTGGACCTGCGTGACAGACGACTGTCCAAAAAATTGTCAGCTCCACCAGATCTGGGCCCTGGGCCAGGGTGCCCTCTGCTCTGCATCCGCAGTTTAAGTGCTGGGATAAATGGTGTAAAATCGTGAGGGGAAAAAGAGTTTGTAAGGTTTTTCTCTTAATTGTGTGCAGACTGACTCTTTGCCTCTCCTTCACATTTTTACAACCAAGTCTCAGGGCTGAGCAGGGCCGGATTAACCACAGGGCAATTGGGGCGGTCGCCCCGGGGCCCTCACATACAAACGGCCACCACAAACATCGGGTCTTCAGCACTCCTTCAGCTCTTTAGGGGGATGGATGTAAAGTAACACGTGTTTGTGTGTGTGTGTGTGTGTGTGTGTGTGTAGATATACTGTAGATCTCTCTATCTATAGAGCTATAAAT
This sequence comes from Limnodynastes dumerilii, assembly GCA_011038615.1. Lineage (NCBI taxonomy): Eukaryota > Metazoa > Chordata > Amphibia > Anura > Limnodynastidae > Limnodynastes > Limnodynastes dumerilii. The sequence goes on from WWET01005288.1 coordinate 11,829, forward strand.
CTACACTCAAATACACACGTGTGTATACACACATATACAGAAGGGGGGCCCCACAGTTTACTTGCCCAGCGACCCCCACAAACCTTAATCCAGCCCTGGGCATCACTCATGTCTTCTTCCCATCTAATCGCATTAAATTCCCCAACTGGTTGTTCATACTTCATAAACACTGAGTAATAATAGACATCAGGCCAGTGGAGGAGGAACAATCCAAGCGGGTGTGGGTCTGCTGTTAGAGTGGCCCTTTTTCGAAAGGGCCTCTTTATGCCAGCCAGTTGCATCTACACTGGACCCAGCCAGTTGGCTGCATTCAGTGCAGATGTGTTCATTAAGGGTTTAATGGATTCTGTGGTTTCTTCTTCCGTGATTTTGCCGTGAAGGACTGATAACATGACCGCAGAGCATCATAATCTTTGATTTCATTCATTTTCATAATTTTGACTTTAACACTGGAGCAGAATAAATTGTGACGGAGCCCTGTTTATGAGCCGCGATCAGATCTTAATATATCCGCTATTATTTCAGATTAGCATTTGTCATTTTATTCATACAACGCTTTCAATGGTCAATAGTTCCAGCTGAGTGACATTTAAGGTGCTGCTGTTAAATTGAGTTTGTATGACATGTTTTCATGCTCTGCTAAGTGTAAACAGCGCACTTCTACCTTGTAATTTGAGTGTTCCCTGCTCTCCATTATTAATGATTGCTGAGCAGATTTGTTTGTAATCATTGCACTTAGTGGTGACATTAGCTGGAGACATATCCATCATTCCACCATCCGTGTGAAGACATGCTGCGTGTGTGCCATTTGCTCAGTGTGATTACTATTGGCAATCAAAGCCTGTCCCTCTCTGGAAAACATTTCATGCAGCCAGGTTATTTGTTTTTTCTATTGTCTGTTTTTTTAGTTTTAAAGTACAAATAAAAAGAAAAGAACCACTATGTGTTTTCTGACCAGGATCATTTTTGGTTTGAACATGTGACCCCCAGGGTTCAGTCCTTGGTCCCCTTCTCTTCTCACTCTACACCTCCTCTTTAAGCAACCTCATCAGCTCCTTCAACTTTATCTACCACTCCTCTGCCGATGATACTATGCTGGTGATCATTCTGGAGAGGTGGGACACAGCACTAGCAGTGATCGAGATGCAGCAGGACACAGGGGGTGACCAGGATACTTAACATGGGACAGAGCAGGACACAGACAGAGTGGAGGAGAGGCACAGACATAGCTGAGGGACAAGGTAAATGGTCGGCTAAGAGGCAACCACAACTTGCCAGAAACAGGTAGGTTTAATTAAATACCTGTTAAGTGAAGCAACATATAATCCTAGATCTTCTGTAACCTTGCTGAACAGCTTTATTAAATAGATCCCCTATTTTTTAGTGAGTGAATGTGGAAATTGTACTGGCTCTGGAGAAGAGAGGTAATCAGGCTTCAGGAGTCCTCTGTTCTTGTGCTTCTGCTGCTGAGATCACCCAGAGGACAGAGCACTGGAATGTTGGGACTATAGGGCATATTTGGGACAATGGGCTGCATCCAGACTTAAGTAGCGGAGCGCGAACCTGTGGAGGGTTTCTGTACGTTTGGCCCACAGGTGGAACTAATGAATTGTGGGCCCAGGTGCAAAAAATATGCTTTGGCCCTGATGACATCCCAGGTAACCCGGGGCGGAGCTTCGGCGGTGCAGTGATGATGGCTGTGGGCCCTTGTATCAGCATTGCACCTGATGCACCAATGGTAGTTCCTCCCCTGGTTTGGCCGCTACTAAGCTCCGTACCTGAGTGGAAAGTCACCCTCTTACATATGGAATTCTGTCCAGAACCCCACCTTACCTTGTCCGCACATAAGATGAAGCATGGACAAGACAATGGCATGTAAGGGCTAAACCCAGAAGGCTGTCCCACCCCACATACTAAACCGCTGGATGTGTGGAAACAATATTCAAACGTCCTGCGATCCAATGTGTACATGAGGGCCAGATGCTAGTGAATGACAGCTGGTTTGTACATGCAGCTTGCGTAAATCAGCTGCTGTTTGGGGGTCTGTATCCGGTCCAATGTGTGCAAATATCAAAGTACCAAAGTTCAACTGGGGTACAATATCTGAAAAAAGAGTAAGTGGTATATGGCACTAGTAAGTATACAATCTGTGCTTTCATGGCGTATGCAAGGTTATCCTTTGGCACGTAGTCACAGAGACCGAAACAGGTCACCATTCGTGTTCCATGCACTCCCTAATCATGTCACACTAGGTTCTCCTGACCAATCGTTTCTAAATGCTTGTTGCTGTTTAAGCATGTGATTGCTTTTGTTCTTTGGAGTCCCGACTCAATGGAGAACCAAGAAGCATGAAACGTTTCCAACATGCCAAGTGGGGAAATGGGCTACAAACCTTTGCAATATTTCCATGTCTTGTGATTTATGATGATCGAATTGCTCATTATCTCTTATGGCACACAACAATTCATCACAATTATAGAATGGCAAAGAGTTATTTGCCATGTTTGTCCCAAGCAGTACTCTGTCATGGGTGATTAATGTTGTGCAATCTCACATCTAAGAAAGTCTTGTTCAAAAAATCTGAATGTACTTTTTGCTTTTGTAAACACAGCACAATATTCTACTACTTTCCAAGGCAGACAGATACCGGTAAGTGCTTCAGATGTGGACTGAGACTCAGATGAAATGTAAGATATTATCTTAGTACATTTCTGCATCACATTATTTAAATGGAAGCATTAGGAACCATTATACATAAATGCAAGTTGCTTTATTGCTTTATTCATTACAACTGACAAAATAGTCTAATATAGTGTATACATCCATTTATTCTTTATGGGGCAGCACGGTGGCTCAGTGAAGTCATGAGTTTGATTCCCAGACTAGGCCTTATCTGTGTGGAGTTTGTATGTCATAGTTGCCGACTCTCGGGAGAGCCGGCAAATCTCCTGCAAGGGACTTGAGGCTCGTGGTTTCCACTGCCTCAAGTCCTGCCCCCCCTGACTTGTTTACTAGTGTTGCTAGGGAGAGGGAGAGACTTGATGACTCAAATTGCGTTTTCTAGCCCCACCCCCATCCCTATGAAACCACGAAAGGGGTCATTGATAGTCAAGGGGCTGGGCTTAATGACACAATTTGCATAAATGGCACAGTTAAGCACCGCCCCCTGCATGCATCTATGGCTTCTCTCCAGGGTCTCCCAGAGGGAAGCTTTTAAAAGTCAGCAACCCTGCTGCATGTTCTCTCCTTGTCTGCGTGGGTATCCTTCTACATACCAAAAACATACGGGTAGGTTGAATGTCTGCTGACTATATTAACCCTAGTGTGTGTGTGTGTATGTGTGTATGTATGTGTGTATGTGTATGTATGTGTGTGTGTGTGTGTGTATGTGTATGTGTATGTGTATGTGTGTGTATATGTATATGTATATGTGTTAGGGACCTCAGTATGTAGCTACAATAGGGGCAGGGACTGATATGAATGTCTAATGTTCTCTGTAAAGCGCTACAGACAATTAGTGGCGCTATATAAATAAGCATATAATAACGCATGCAATTTCATCACATATTCTGAAGAAAATAGAGCATCTTTGGCTCAGAATCACCACTGGCACCATACAAAATGAATCTCATTTATAAAAATACATTTTCCCCAAGAAGCATGAATTTGTGTAGAGTTGATGGCAAGCCAGGTGTTTTTAAGGGTAAGATAAAACAAGCAATTTATCAAGATTTCTCCAGCAGATAAAATTTATATTTTGATTTAGTTTTGGGGTGAGATCATTATATACTAGGAATTGGTATCTTGCACTGGTCTGTGGCATGTTGGCTGCACAAACTCTTTAGGTATTGTGACCCTTTGGGCCTGATCCAGAGCTACGAAATTGGCCGATTTCGTACGAGCGTACGACCGTTTTTTGCGTATTTTCGTACGAAAATTCGCATTGTGAGTCTCCACTGCTAGGCTAGGTTAGGTGTTAGGTGTTCACATGTTCGGTGCTCCGGGGATCGATTGCTATGCCTCACCAAGGCATAAGCAATAGATATCCCAGCCATTTCGGAACTGGCTGGGAGCGAACGGCCCTTTTTTCACTATGGGGACCCACACTCCTAAAATGACTAGCCTAATACTGATAAACACTGTGTTATATGGCTTCAGTTCCACCCATAACACTGATAATATTGGTGTCATCCCACCACACACACATCTGACATTCTTTTTATACTACTTATGATGGCCAAAGTTACTGATCATTTATGAGAAAAAAAATATATATATACATTTTTTATACAGCAATGACAATCCCTCATGCATGAATTTTCTATTAATAAATCTGTGATTAATAAGGGCCGTTGCTTAGTAACAATTGTGGGGTAGAGTGGGAAATTAACTTTCACCACCATTAACTTATTCACTGAAACAGAATTAATATGTTCAAATTAGTGAAACTTAAAAGACTTGCTGTAAATGGAAAGTGCTTAATGGTTGCACCTTACATCTTTACCATTGCCCATCCCCCGATAATGTCTTTCCAATTATGTTATAAGAAAAATAAAAAATATGAACACATGACTAATTAAAATTAAAGGCCAAATATTAAACATGTATATTCGAAATTTACTTACCTGCCTCGTTCCCTGTGAACGAAGCTGCATCAGGCTCACTTATCATCGCAGCGAGCCTGGCAGCTTCATTCACAATATATACAACTACTCACCTCTCCTGTGAGGTCCCGCAAAGGTCCTCCAGGTCCTCGCAGGACTTCTCATTCATGCAATGCATGCGCAGGACCTCCATTTCTGCACTTAGAAAATGTTATTTCCCATGCGCAGTGTGTATTCATGCCGGACCTGGAATCAGCTGCGTCGTCCAGACATGTAAGTCCTGTCTTCTATTTTTTCATTTTCTTTTTTTTTTATGGCAATGGTTTTTATATTTTTAAAAAATGTATTTTTTTTATAAAAAATTAGTTTTTAAAGTTAACATTTTTATTTTTTATTAGACATGTTTTTTTTTCTTATTACTATAAAAATATTCCAGTGGTTTCCCCTTTTCTTTCCCCTAATAACAGCTATTAGGAGGAAGAAAAGAGGGGTACATGGGGACATTGCTAGAATACTTACCCCTAACACCAGCCTGAGCTGGCGTTAGTTTTACGCCGGGAGCAGAGTGTAAAACTCCGCTCCGGCATTTTGTAGATATTAAAAACTTCATTTTAATGTGATAGTTTTCGCTTCAAAACTGGCAAATAATCTTTGTAAATAGACCCCCTAAGCTCCATATTGTATGGGCCACTTTCCTGCCAACTCATCTGAGTTAGGAGAGTTTAGCTCTGTCACATCATCATCAGCCTTATTTGTTTCTTTATCTTTGCAGTCCAGGCTCACATGACTTCATTCCTCCAGGTCCATTTCCTGGCTCTGTTGTCGCGTGATTGTCATACATGACTTCCTAATTTGGATGACAATGTGACTCAGTGTTCTCCCTAGATACCAGCCAGGTGGTATTAAAAATTAGGCGGATGGGAGTAGTGTGATCAGGGCCGGTGCTAGGGTGTTCGGCGCCTCCCTGCAAACTTTAAATTTGCGCCTACCTGTTTAACAATTTGTCATAAGAGTTTCTAGAGTATAGTATCCATGTAAGAACCATAAAACACAATCTTGTAAACATAATAAAAGAAAGCAAATCATAGCCGCTACTATAAAATACAGGCAGCATCCTTGTCTCCACTATACAATTCCCATTTCATCCTAAACACTGCAACACAATACAGACCATATATCTTAGGGACACATACCTTACAGACATTTGGGTAGATCCAGAACAACGTGTGTGCGTACGGTACG
>WWET01005288.1:32060-44077 GCA_011038615.1 Limnodynastes dumerilii
TATATATATATATATATATATATATATATATATATATATATATCATTTATAAAACTCACATATTAAAATGTATATTTAAAAAAAAGATATTTTAAATGTATTTCTGCAAACACATAAGAAATTGCTGCTCAATGAATCTGTAATAATGTGGATGATTCAGTAAGCTGCATTATACAGTTCATTTAATTCCACCTTTTCCTCTGCACAGTGTTCTATTTCTGTAATTGCATTGAACATATTAAATTAATTTTACGTCCGTATAGTGTTAACACTTTGCTGGTTTTTCTACTTTCGTTAAAAATCATCGGAAACAGCTAAGATGGTTGCTCGTACACCGAAGACGTCTAAATGGTTCACACTGGTTCATTCAGCTTCCGCTCAGGAGTGATTTATCTATACTAGCAGATATAATTGTCTGAAATATGATAGAATTTGGGATAAGTGAGTCTGTAGTGGTGTTGAATTGAATGTGTCAATCACTGTGTGCTGGTCTGTAATTACACAGCAATAATGACTCACCCACTGATTGATAAAATGATTTATTAATTATTGATTACTATTGCTGTAATTATGATGTAATGATGTGATGTAATTAGATGTAATTATGCAGACCTCTTTATTTTAGTTTATTGATATAATATTAACCAATAGATTAAATAGGAGTGCTCCACTTTGAAATTATAGTCTTTTCTTTCTTTTGTGATATAATAATTGATTAGAGTTAAAGGACCGGATTTACACTTTATAATGGGCCTGATACACAGTTAAGAATTTGCAGGGTTTTAGGTGCGTATATTTAGGAAGGGATATACTGCACATGTGTAGTCATTTTTTTTTTACACAATCTACGTTGGACTTAGGAAAGGGAATGCTGTGAATCACTACTATGAACCTTATGGCGCTAGGTTCGTAGTAAGTTACGCATGAAGGGGCGTGCTGGAGATAATTAAGTCGGCAGATAGGATTGGGTGGAGGGAGTTATGCAGTCACGTTCGTCTTTATACTCCCTACGCACACAACTATGAACCTAAGGATAAGGGAGCCCTATGGCATTAGTAAGTCTCTTAAGAGCCTAAAAACCGGAGGTTTGCTGTGGGAGTCGCCTTGCTACTAGTTGCGTATATTTAAGAACTGAACGCTTTGTTAAGTGTCAATCACGCCCAATGGGCCTGATCCAGAGCTACGCTGTGCTCTGGATCAATACTCTACGTAAGTACGTCCAGCGTAGCTCATAAGCATTCCCCCCGACCCTCCCCCTGTCCCGGCGTACTTGCCCACTGTTACACCGGCTGAAGGCTACCTTAACTTCAGCCGGCATAACAGTGGGTAACCGGGAAACTAATCATAACCCCCTAACCCAGCCCTCCCTTCCTAATTTCCCTTCCCCCGCCTACCTTCCTGCTTGCCCCTTCATCCGTAACTGCGCTATAGTTACAGAGGCACGATCCAGGGCACCCTGAAAAATCGATTACAACACAGAAATGCCGTTCTTTCGCATACGGCCGCCGTAAAAACGATGGAGGCCGTAGATCTGGATCTGCCCCAATGTACCTAAATATATGCATGCCATGTGCGTATCTTGGTGTTTTTTTGCGAACTGTACATGCGCAATCCAGATGTTACGCATGGAAAACTATTATGCACAAAGTTCAATTCTGCGCCTAATGAGAAGGGCATGCCACTACTACGCAAGTAGGTTGTTAAGTAGGTGAGGGGGCATATAATAGACAGTATGGGTTGGGTATACAAAGTCCACATGTACTTTAGCAAAATTCACCCAAAGATTCGCACGGAGAGTTAATGTTGACTTATGGAAGTGAAGGTCAGTAAAGATCTATAAGAATGAGCGGAGTGTCATGGGTGTTGTCTTGCCGCTTAGGTGCGTATTTTTGTGAATTCATGCATACTTATTTCCTTCTTATCTGTGGATCAGACCCAAAGTTTACTCATCAGGTTTATTTTCAGAATAGCGTTTAGCTAATTGTATACCAATACCTGTAGCGTCATCAGGGCCGCCATCCAGGGGGGGGATGCTGGGACTTTTGTCCCAGGCCCAGAGAGAGGGGGTCTGGTGTCGTTACTCACCTCAGCTCTCCAGCTCACCAGGAGGTATCAGTGGCAGGAGACAGATGAGTCACTGTTACCAGTCTCCTACCGCTGATACCTGTTGCTGGCTGCACCTCTGACGGCTGTAAACCAGGGAGAACTTCTTAAAAACCATCCTTCCCTGTGCATCACCCCGCTGTGAATGTCTCTTGTGGGTCCATGGCACTCCACCCATATGTGTCCAGGGCCGCTATCAGGGTGAAGAGGGGGGGGGGCAGTGGGACTTCTGTCAGGGGCCTGGAGAGAGATGGGGGCCTACAGATGCTCACCTTTGCTCACTGTCTCACTAGTGTATATCTCTCCAGCAGCATGTTTTGGTGGTAGGATACCAATGGTAGGACTTCCTATGCAGTTAATGCAGGTCTGCGTTGCTCCACCTACGGTATATGTGTTGTTACAAGTGATGTCACATGGGGACAGAACGCTGCTGCTTTGTTTTGGCGGTGGCCCTAATGACATCACATAAGGTTGGAGCACCGTGACCCGGTGCCCAGACTGTCATGTCAGTTCTACGACCCAAGGAGAATGTGCTGCTTTGTGTCATACAAATATATGGGTCTGAAGCGTTTTGGAGGATTATACATAACCGCCTAACCGAGCCCTTACTGTGCGATTTAAATACCCCCCCCGGGCCTACTATGTCTTCCAGTTGTATGCATGGCGGGTCATCATGTTACAGTGCATTCTGATGCGTAACTGCCATGTGCACGAATGTAGAAATTGCTCACAAAGAGTGCTTACACATTCAGAAAGCGGAAACTGGCTGTATTGTTTTACCGCAACAGTAATGTTGTCGCAAGATGGCTGAAAGAAGAAAACGTTATGACAACGCCAGGAAGATATTTGAAATTAACCTTCTTCTAACCCTAACTCTAATCTTAGCCTTCCCTGTCCCACAGTCTTACCCTAACCTTCCCCTTCTAGCACCTTAACCTTAACCCTCCCTGTCCTACAGCCTAACCCTAGCCTTCCCCTTCTAGCACCCTAACCTTACCCCTCCCTGTCCTGCAGCCTAACCCTAGCCTTCCCCTTCTAGCACCCTACCCTTAACCCTCCCTGTCCTACAGCCTAACAACTAACATTCCCCTTCTAGCACCCTAACCTTACCCCTCCCTGTCCTGCAGTCTAATCCTAGCCTTCCCATTCTAACTACTTAACCTTAACTCTCCATGTCCCGCTGTCTAGCCCTAACCGGCCAGCTATTGGGAACGGGTAATTGTCGAAATAGGCTTATTAAACATGAAACCCATTCCCAATTAAACTTTTCTTGCACTAATACAGCATCAATACAGCTGTCAGCTGTAGGTGTATCAGTGTCGCAAATAAGCTTTTCTAAGTAGCAACTGCATCCCAAAAAATAAGATGTAACTAGATAACACTGGTAGCCAGAGAATTGATATATATTACATTATTTATTATATATAATATATTATCTTGAGATGAAGACCAATGTTAAATGGTGTTGATACCCTCTGCCACATGGTTCTCGTTTTTCTCTTACCTCCTTTATTCCCTTTGTACTCCAATTGACGCAGGGGAGTCCAGTCACTAACACACTGGGGCCATGGTGGGTGGTGATGATGTCACTCTCTTAATGACTGGGAGTTAGTAACTTTGAGCCTGATCCAGACCTACGCTCGTGTGCGTTTTTACGATGGTCATAAGTGTAAAAACGGCCATTTGTACTTACTGCGCATGCACGGAGCAGATGTTACGCTCATCTTAAGCTCAGAAATTCTGAGCGTATGGGCCTTGAGCGTGCCACCTTCGTAACTATGGCCGAGTGGGCGTGCCTGGCATATGGTTTTCGTAAATACGCACTGAGAGCGGAGTGAGGCATTTAAATCGTACAGTATTGGCGTGCTAAGCGTCGTAACTATGCAAGGAGCTTACGGTTACGATCAGAAAAGTTAGGGTAGAATTTGCTGGACGTAAGATGGCAAAACTAAGTACGACCAAGGAGAGTGCCAAGGGGAGTGTATTGTATGTACTCTGGCATAAATACGCTACGCAAATGAGTGTTTCATGAGAGTAGGTCTGGATCAGGCCCTTTAAGTCTCCATGGGCCTGCCCAAGACCAGGTGGACACCAAATGGGTAGTCCAAAACTCCCTGGCCAAATAATTTTACTATGTATTATGAAACCATTCAGCCACATCTGTGTGACAGCTGGTGCCTGTCTCTGCAATAACCCAGTGCATTGGCACGACCACCAGTAATTCTGCCCCTGTATATGGCCATAAAGTAAGGCTTAATAACAAGAAACAATACGATTTGCTTCTGAACAAGTCATGTGCTTTGTAATGCGTGAAGATATGTCTTTTATATATATATATATTTTTTTTTTTTGCACGCATGGAATATTCTGGCTCAAGTTGCACAGAATTAATTACAGAACATCTTTACTTTTATAACATAATTATAGCTCGCATCAGACACTTCTTAACCATCTATGCCTCTAAAATGCTCATTTACGCCCTTGTTATCTCCTGTCTTGACTACTGCAACCTCCTCCAACCTGGCCTCCCTCTGGTCCGTCTCGCTCCCTTACAATCCATACCAAACGCTGCAGCCAGACTCATCTTCCTCTCCGGCCGCTCTGCCTCCACCTCCCCTCTCTGTCTATCTCTACACTGGCCTCCTGTCCCTTTCAAAATTCTCTTCAAACTCCTCACCACAACCTTTAAGGCTCTCTCCTCCTCCACAGATCCACACGTCTCCTCCCTTGTGACATCCACACTCCCTCCTGACCCCTCTGCTCTGAGGGTGACCACTGCTTCACCTCCCACCTGGTAACTACCTCTTCTCCAAGGCCTCCCCTCTGCATTGGAACAACCTAACACTTCCTATCAAGCAACACCCTGCAATACTTCAAATGCTCCCTTAAAAACCACTTCTTCAGGCTAGCCTACCCTTCCTCCACCTAAGCTTACCTTCCCTCCCCATCTTCATCCCTGTGTCTCCTTTTTGTTTACCCCCTCCCATCTAGCATGTTAGTCACGGCCTCCATCTGAAAATAGGCCCACACACACTGCAGATCTTCAGGACTACCACCACTCTGCATAATGATGAATCCTAGTGGAATTCTTATTGAGAGTGAAAGGGATATGGCAGATCATCTTAACAAGTATTTCTGTTCAATAGTCACAAAAGAAAGAGGGGGGAAGGGTCCACTTTTGAATGGGAAGACTATTAATACAATGGGGGCAATTACTACTACATGCCTGCGAATAGGGACAGTCCACCACAGGGGAAGGGGGGCTCATTTTTTGACAATTTTTATTGCAGTCAAACACATGGTACAGATTACAATAGTGAACATACATAACTGAAATCATGTAGTCATACAAATATCAATACCATAAGAGAATAACAAACAATCAGCAAGCAATATCACATAGTTTTCCATACTTTGCTACTATAATTACCTCTATTAACCCTGGACTATTATACTACAGCACCAGAAACAGCCGTTCCCAGCACCTTACTTTCTGCTAGCAACATACTAATGTATATCAACTACAGACACTGCTTAACTATGTTGACCGCCCCCTTTTTCCCTTTTCCATATTACCTACCCAACTACCCCCAACTTAAACTACACCTTAAACCCCCCTTGTCAAGTCTGCCTACCACCTCTCCTGAGAATTGCATATGGTCCTTCCTTTGGTGTCCACCTTCCTCACCATTCACTTTACCACAGCCCCAATTCATTGTTGCTGTGCATCCTCTTCCGTCTGCAGATCTAGCACGCACTCCGCGTTCTCCCACCGTCCCCAAATTCTGTCAAAATTTTCTTCTGACATTACGTTTTTCCATCACAAACCTCTCGTGTTCCAGCGTAACGTTCACCAACCTTACCCAGTCACGCACATCCGGAGCTTTACTTCCCATCCATGTCCTGGCAATACACACTTTCGCTAATAGACATAGACTGTTCAAATATCGCACTTCATCCACACTCACCACATCCTGTAATTGCAGCCCAAATATGCAGTCCTTTGGTGAATCCAGCACATATTGTATTCCTGTACCCGCTATGCAATCTCTCACCTCCTTCCAGAATTTTCTAATCTCCAAACACTCCCACAACAGGTGCCAAAATGTACAGATTTACTCAGAATACACATGAAGTAAATTGATTCAATCAACCTGCTCCGAACAATCCACTCTGTGAGTCTCACTGGTCAACCTCTGGCTTCTATAAAGAGGGGTTATGTGACATTACCAACCTGCGGACATTGTGACATCACTGGCCTGTACAGTGATAGAGATGTTGTCCATAGCAACCATTTAGATGCTAGATATCATTATTTATCATTTGCTTTGGTAAATGAAAGCAATAATTTGATTGGTTGTTGTGGGTAACATCTCCACTATTCATCTTTACAAGTTTCATTAAATATAAAACAATCTGACTGAGGTGCATAAATCAAAGAGGGCATTTATAATATACTTTTTCAATTGTTGCCATTAAAGCCCCATACACACAACAATGTTTTTTAAACGATAATCGTTCAAAACACCCGTGAAAGGAGTGGAAACAAAACAAAACATTCCACCCAATCCCAAGTATGAGATAAGCATATACCAACAGTGGCACGTATACATCAGAGGTAACAATTACAATAAAAAAAAAAAAAAACAAGGGTGCCAGGCGAACATAGGGTGTACAAAAGTCATATAACATTCCGCTTTGTAAGCCCGACTGGCAGAGTGTACAATAAGTACTTGAATACAATTGAATCTCGTAATAGACCACTGCCTTACCCGGTATATAATGTGTAAGTCTGGTATACGACATCGAAAGAAAGGGTGAGAAAAAAAAAAAAACACAGCAAACATTAAACAATAAACAATAAACAATATCACAATATCACCGACTGAGCCCAGGACAAGTGCCCAATAAATCCTCTAATGACTGTGCCAACCACTGGAGAAATCCTACGACAGTGCACCTAAATGCTCAGGCTATAGAAACGGAATGAGATCATTCCAACGGAGACCAGTTCCTGTAAATGAACCATGTTGTATTCTCAAATAATTTCAAAATATTATTTCGAGTTTGTTCTGGTAGAAATTCTATAAATACATTCCACTTCTTGTAGAACCGTATTACACCTTTCTCAATATCGGGGAGCGTGGCCCTCCGTTCCATGTACAGGGTCTCTAGTAAAATAGACCTAACTGCCTCCAAAAAGGGAGGATTTTTGACCGTCCATTTTTGTAAGATGGCCTTCTTGGCGGCAGTTACTACAACCACAAGAAACGGGATTGATTGTGTAACTTGTGGAGTGGAAACCCAGTCGTCAAAATGTGCTAATAATAGGGCTTGGGGACTTTGGGGCAGTTTAGTCTTAAGGATGTCATTGATCAGATTCATAACTTTACCCCAAAATTTGCGAATTTTGCCACATTCCCAAAAGTTGTGATAAAACGTAGCACTATGCATGTGGCATTTGGGATATTGCACCGTCTCCTCCGGATGAATATGCTGTCTCTGAGCTTGGGAGATGTAGGCTCTGTGGAGTAACTTACAATGTACTTCTTGTAATTTGACAGACCCCAAGGCCTTAATATTAGATTCATAATGTCTGATTAAGTCTTCAGGGGTAATATCTATGGCCAGATCATGAGACCAGGCGAAACATCACCTTTTAACTATAATACTGTTGCAACAAATGAAATTTGACTCCCCTGAAATCAACATGGTTTAGCCCAGGTGTAACTTTAAGTTCTTATTTTCAATCTCTGAATCAGGCCCCATATCTCCAGAAAGACATAAATACATTAGAGACTGTGCAAAGAAGAGCAACTAAAATGGTCCATGGCCTTTGTAACAAATCATACCAAGAAAGGCTAGAGGAACTAAACATGTATAGCTTGGAGCAGAGAAGGGAGAAGGGGGACATGATAGCAGCTTTCAAATACATCAAGGCTTGTGACCAGCTAGAGGAGGGTACCATTTTTCAAAAGAAAAGGTGCAATAGAACACGAGGGCATGGATATAAACTAGAGGGTGGTAGATTCAAAGGAACTGTGCGGAAAAATGACTTCACTGAAAGGGTGATAGATAAATGGACTATTCTCCCATCTGAGGTGGTTGAGGCCAATACAGTAGAGCAATTTAAACATGCTTGGGATAAATATAAGGGTATCCTAAATTGTAAACCAAATTGAGGGTAAATAGGGTCTAGGGTCAGTATAGTTTTGAATAAACAAATGGGCAGACTAGATGGGCCATGTGGCTCTTATCTGCCGTCGCTTTCTATGTTTCTATGTATATATGTATGACATCCGCCTCTAAAGCATATTGTATAATTTTCAGCCACAGGCCCACATGGCCCTGAATCCGGCCCTGATGTTAGCTTTTATGAGTAGAACCCTCCTCCCCCCTGTCATCACCCCTCTACCTCATCACGTTCCCCCTTCTCTCTCTACTGGCTATCTCTACTGTACTTTATATCTGCATTGTACTCATATTGTATTCCCTATTTTAATTGTCTGTTAATTATTGTATTATATATATAATTATTGACTTTTCTTTTGTACTGCACTGTGGAAACCATGTGGCACCTTATACATAAAATTTAATAATAATAATAATAATAATAATAATAATAATAATACATTTATTTATTTTCCTCCCACCCTGCATTGCAATATGATGTTGCCAAACGCGAATTAGCTAATTTTTTTGTGTTGTTTGTATGTATGTTGTTTGATTTTGAATAATCCCAGTAACATTCTTGGTAGGGCCAAGAATCTTTTTATCCTACTGACGTCAGCCACCGTGTAGTATGCAAATGTTACACTGTACCCTGCCATCCAGCTGTCCAATTTACTGTACATCAAACTCCAACAAGGTGACCCTGATATACCACAAGCCTTAGTTATAGCATGAATCTATTCTGGAGAAATATTGTATTGACAGCAGAGATTCATCACACAGAGCATAATCTTATAGTGATCAGGCAATTAAATCAATGACACATCCTTCACCCTGATTGGAAGCAATTCATTAGCTACTAGATGTGAGTTACGGAACCAAGGGAAGGTCAGGCCAAATTAAGAATTCTGTATGATGCATGAGGTGTGTTTTTTAATGGCCATTAAAATTAGTTTAATGTTAGATATTGTAAATAATTGTTATTATTATTATTATTATTATTCTTTACCTCATTTATAAAGTATAGAGAGCTTTGTACTGTCATACTTGCCAACTCGCCCAGAGGGCTGGATCCAGAGTTAAGTGCTTGAAATGGTTACTCCTGGGCTAAACCATGTTGATGGCAGGGGAGTCATATTTCATCTGTTGCAAACAGTATTAGAGTTGAGAACTAATGTTTCCTATCCCAAGTCTAAATAACAGTGTGATAGTAAAGCTGGTCCATATCTGTGTGCAGTAAGCAATTCAAAGATATATCCCTGCATGCAAAGAAAACAATTAACTTGACTCCCCCTGCAATCAACATGGTTTAGCCCAGGAGTAACTAATTTCAAACACTTACTAAAGTCTGGATCCAGCCCAAAATGTCTGTGAGACTCCATGCTACCCTGCCTTATTCTAAGGGAAAGGCAGCATTTTATAGGTGAAGACTTCATTGTTGTATAAGTTCAGCACCCACCATCGTGAGCCAAAACAGTGGACAAGTATAACACATCTATGTTATCTCATGTCTATATAGTTTATTTATTCTTTACCAAAACTGTAATGGGGCATATGCATGTTCAGTTGCTATTGCGCTCCCGTCATTCCCCACTCTCATACATACTGTATGTGTCCAGAAACCTACTGGACGGCGCAAATCCATGCAGAGCTACTGATCGCCACCCCTGGCACTTAATTAGCATGCCTATCCCGACCCCACCTGTCTGGCAGGGATCAGGCAATGCATAAAACAAGTGTGTATAGGAGATTTGAGATTTCTGGCGTGCGCAAAGGTTACTTTGTGGGGGACTTATGGAGGTGGTTGAGGCTAATACAGTAGAACAGTGTAAACATGCTTGGAATAAATATAAGCATATCCTAAATCTCAGACTAAACTGAGGATAAATAGGGTCTAGGGTCAGTATAGTGTTAAATAAACAAACGGGCAGACTGGATGGGCCATGTGATTCTTATCTGCCATCACTTTCTATGTTTCTGTGTTACAGAAGAGGCTTACGTACGTCCCCTAATGTTCCTAAATGAGGGACAGGCCCATAGTTCTGGAAAGGTGCAAGACATTAATATAATGGCTCATGGTTCATGGTCATGGTTGTCAGTAGGGCTTTTGGGATCTGCTAAAAGTAGAGCAACATTGTCAGTCCCATATGCCAAGATCTGCTCCTGCTAAAAGAGAATGTCCAAGCATGGGTGAAAGAAGACATAGCTGGGCTCATTGGAAAGGCGCCGGCAGATGTATTGGAGGTGGGACCCATTGGTCGGATGCGCAGTGTGATCGTTGGCTACTCTGCATATACACAGACAGGCGGCTTAGTGCTATTATCTACCAGCACGAGCCCTCCCGCCTCCAAGTAAAGGCGTTCATTGACTGGCAAGTTCTTTATAAACAGCGCTCAGCATTCAGAGCCTGTGAGTGATGAACGCTATCTACTAGCATTTTCACTCTGTGATAGTGTATCCTCTGGGAGTGCAGTGTGGGTGTCTTCCTCTGACTGCCCTCTCCTCTATGCCCCATAGCAGACACACACCCTGCACCAACAGTAGTTACTATACACCACTGTCTCCAAGATTACATGATGGACACAGCATCAAACACTAGGGGCCAGATGTTGTCCATACTGTAGCAACCAATCAGATTTTAGCTGACATTTTCTAGTATGTGATAGGAAATTGAGAGTTAGACTCTGATTGGTTGCTATAGGCAACATATCTACTTTTACTTTCTCACAGCTTAGTAAATCTGGCCCTAGGTGTTTAGGAGTAAACAAGAATAACTTGTAATTGATACGTTCAATTAGTAGGATATATGTTTAAGGCTTCCTCACCCCTTTATATCACATTTAAGCTATGTATGTACTTTTTATCATTTTAGGTTTCCTTTTGGGAAAGAGATAACACTTCTCTTAATACTCCTTCCTACAATCCTATCAAAGCACAATGAAAGTGAGGACAATATAGAAATTTGAGTGGTTTTCGCTAGTCCACCTGTATTGAGATGTATTATATTATATTATATCGGTCCACTCCTTTACTTTACCAGTTGGCAAATAACAGTAACTAGCATTGTTCTGTTGTTGCCGGTGTCAAGCTGGTTGCTAAGCAGCAGCAACTGTCAAGCTTAACAAAAGCAAGTGCTGCTTAATTTAGACCATTTCTGAAATATCCATTTGTGGTGCAAAGAGCGCGTGTCTGCGAGAATGCAGGAAGGTGACCTGACCTTGAACTTTACTTATTAACAGCTTTTTTTTTTACATAGCATTAGCAAATTACAACAGGAATAATTAAACTGCATGCCAAATCCATATCTGTGTCATTCCTTGAATACCCCCTTAAAGTATTGATCACTTAATGGTTCCTCTGCTTTTTCTTTATTTAATATGACGCAGGTGGCCTGGTATTTGTATTCTGATGTTATGTTGCCCTAGTTGCTTACTGACCATTTTACTGATTGCTTTAGTCTAGCCTAGTATTCACATTTAGCACGTGATAGGGCTGGTGCAGGTGAACAGGGCCACCTTCAGAATTTGTGAGGCTCGGGACACACCAGCGAGACCCTGCCCCCTATGTGAAGTAAACATTGACATCACATGGGCGGGGCTCCGCAGACCTGCGGCATCATCAGTTCGGTGCCCAGGCAAATTCTTCCCTGCACATTGGCCCTGTAATGATGGTGGCCCCCCATCAGCTGTGGGCCCAGGACAGTAGTCCCAGCTTCCCCCCCCCCCCCCCGTTGGGGCCCCCCC
>WWET01005288.1:51315-66197 GCA_011038615.1 Limnodynastes dumerilii
GTTATAATACCTTCTTATTCCTATGTGCAGTCTCTGAAGCCAGATCCTCTCCCCCTGTCACAGATCAGCAGCTGCAGCCTGCCCTGCACTGTGTACCATGTGACCGCAGCAGTCACATGGTACGCTCAGCTTCCTGTGAGGAGCCAGTGCACTACTGGGAAGTCACAGGCTCCGTGTGGGAGCTCAGAGCCAGGGCATTAGCCCCAGCCTGAGCTCCTTTATGGCAGGATCTTTTCAGTTGGTGCTGCATTAGTTTATCAAAGAGGGTGTGGAGTGGAGTCCCCATCAACCCCCTTCATGCTCCCCCCTGTGATGCCACTAGCTGAAGGGCCCTTTGATGTGTGGGACCCTTGGGCACTAGCCCAAACTGCCCAGTGGAAAAGACGGCCCTGTTCACAGCCCGACAGCCAGGGAGATCACATGATGCACTGTGAGTAGAGGAAGTTCTTCTAGCAGTGTGATGAGTCATCACTTGTTGCCGGGTTGGAGATTTCTCACAGTGCGATGACTCATAGCTGCAGCTGCTCCACACTGACACAGGCTGTCAGTGGAGAAAAAACTACAGTGGATTGCTGGGGGCCCCTCTGAAGCTGAGGCCCGTCACAGCTGTCCCCCTAGTCCCCCCCTGTCGCCGGGCCTGGCTGCACCCCCCCTCCCACTCGCACAAAGAAAGAGCATATGAGCCAGCTGGGTCATTCACATACAATATATGCAGTAAGATATACATTGATTTTGGTGCAGAGTATGTTCCACAGTGCCCCCTGTTCCGACGGGCCTGTGTGCATTGCATGCCCCACACCCATTATGCCAATGGCTGTCACTAAGATATATAGTCTGTATTGTGTGGCAGTTTTTAGTATGACGTGCGACACTAGGACTCTGTCTGTATTGTATAGTAGTGACTATAATTTGCTTTCATTTATTGTGGTTACAAGAGTGTTTTATGACTCTTGGATACTATACTCTATTAACAATAATGTTTACTTGTTAAACAGGAGGGTGCAAATTTAAAGAATTCAAAGAAAATTAAGATAGTTTCCATTACACATCTCCCCCCCTCCCCATTACATATTTCCCTACCTATGTTAAACATCTTCTCGCTCCCTTTCCCTAATACACTTCCCCCACCCTGCATCCCCTCCATACACATGATCTCCCCAGTGCCCTTACATTTACACATCTCCCTCCTTGACTCCTTTACATTACATATCTCTCTCCCTGCCCCCAACTTCCTCTCCATTACACATCTCCCTCCCTGTCTCCTTTACATTACATATCTCTCTCCCTGCCCCCCCTTCCTCTCCATTACACATCTCCCTCTCTGTCTTCTTTACATTACACATCTCTCTCCCTATTCCCCCTTCCTCTCCATTACACCCTCCCCTTCCTGTCTCCCTTACAATACACATCTATGGACATGACACACTATATAAGCACACCTTCACCACTCCTCTGTGTATATCTTAGGTTCCTGTATTTTTTCTTTTTATAGGTTAGCAAGTGGTTAATAAGCAGCATACAGAGGGATGCTATTGTTTGTTTATAAAAATAGAAATTTTGATACTCTGAATATATGGTTTGATTGGTTATTTTGTTACACTGAACAGTCTATACTTTATGGAAGGAGTAACAGGTGAATCATTTTAGATTCCTCAGACAAATTCATATTTCCACTTTAGTGAATCATTTTGTTTCAAAACCTAGAAGTATGGAAGAGAGTGTGTGATCCTTATTCCTGCTACTGGCTATTGTCATAAAATGAATGGTGCAATTTAACTGATTGCAGCCTGAGAAAGGCAAATTCATTATCAAGGCAGATGAAATGATAATTAACAGTGACGGGAGGACAGACTCCTTGAAAAACTAATGACTTGAACGTTAAACCAGCCTTGAATATACAAACTATTTAATCAAGTCAGATATTTTAATGCAATCATTTTGTAAATCTAGGAGCGTTAAAAGGGGAAACAGGCGTAAAGTTAAGACCTGCTGCTTACCTAAATTCAATAATGAAAATCTATTGACCACTCTCATTAGCCCAGAAACCAGTGATGGCCACAAATTGGCCACTGACTTAATATCAGTGTAATACTATTCTCTTACAGGATAAATTTCTCTGCATCTAAACTGACCCTGCAGAATGCATGCATCATCTATCTATCTATCCATCCATCTATCCATCTAATATCTATCTATCTATCTATCTATCTATCTATCTATCTATCTATCTATCTATCTATCTATCTATCTATCCATCTAATGTCTGTCTATCTATCTATCTATCTATCTATCTATCTATCTATCTATCTATCTATCTATCCATCCATCTATCCATCCATCTATCCGTCCATCTATCCGTCTGTCTGTCTGTCTGTCTATCTATCTCTTAATCTCATATCTATCTATCTATCTATCTATCTATCTATCTTTCTATCTTTCTATCTTTCTATCTATCTATCAAGGGGGGGGGGGCTACATAGAGCAGTAAAACCTTTTTTCTAGAACTTCACAATTATAATCTTGTTCCAGGTAAGTTAGTGCTCAAGCAAGGATGCTCAGCCCATGCGTTTCATCACCATTAGCACTACATGGGGACGAAACATCCATGCTCCAGCACAATCTTACCAGTAACCCAGTTCCAGGACTTCCATCAGTACAGCACACCAACATTCCTGTTTAACCAGCCTCTGTCTTTCCAGTGGTCATTAGTGTAATGGCGTCTGCATATGTTACATTTGGTAGTGCCCCTGTACCTTCCTTGTCACTTTCATTATATGATTACAATTAGTGGAAGACACAGATCTTTTCAGGTCATTCAGCCCATAACATATTTTAGTACGTCTGGATGCTATGACCACCTTACAACCATGTAGCCAGCTTCTCACACCTCCTGGCGGTGATACAGTAAACCGTCACCATCAGTGGTAAATGTATCGCTGGCAGAGAACCCCTAAGAATGCTACAAAGTAGTATTGTAAAATGTACATACAATGTAACAGCACAAAACATTATATACATTATAGCTTAATAGATCACAAATCTCAGTAAATATTTGAAGTAGATCTAATAAACCAGTGCAGTGTTTCTGTTTACTATCAGTGATTATCACAGTTCCTATGCAAATATTTTTTTATTATCTCTTTAGCAATATAGCCCATTATTACAGTTATAATCTTCAGGAGCCTGCTTGATATTTTTTGAATGAGCTATGTAATGGTAATGATACCCAAAAAAGCATTATTATGTGTCAGCTGATCATATTGTGACATAGCAGCGAGAAAATGCACTCACAGATCACAAGAAACTCTACCCCATTATGCAAAGCTATAACGTGAATCTACAGGGTGAAAAGGTGGAATTCCATGTACACTGATACAGGCTGCCAGCCCCATTAGTGAAATACCATTTGCGTCAGTCTTTAATGTACATCCTCTTCCCAGCAGTATGTAGTGTAACAGACCAATTAAAGTTATTTTAAATGGTGCTTCATAGATCAACACTGCATACATGTCAGTCTTCCAGAGGACCTTAACAGCTGACACAACTTCATGCATTGGATGAAAGATCTCTCTGGAGAGAGAGAGAGAGAGAGAGAGAGAGAGAGAGAGATATGGGATAGATAGACAGACAGACACAGTCCTCACACTACAGATACAATTGTGACATTGAACTACGATGTTTGCAGGTAGAGAAAAATGGCTTTGTGGCTCATTCATAAAGAGCAAATGGCTATATGAATAGGTGGATCAATTGTTTAGAAATTTGCTCCAGTGCATGGAATACAGCACCAGTGTGACTAATTTCTTACAGTACATGAATGCAAAATAAAGATTTCATTGTAAGAAACATTATTAAGTGAGGACTTGCAATAGACAAGATGTCCATGGTCTCTGAGCTGGCAGCAGAGGAAGAAGATATAAGGACACAGTATACTAAGCGAGTACAACCTCTCTGAAATGTGCAATATCCTAAAACTATAGAATTTGCAATAATGAAATGCATTGAATTTGTTTGTATTTCAGATAATGGGTGTTATAATGGTTCACGTGCCGCCATAATACTAGTAAAATTAGGGATGTGGCTTGCCACCTAGAATGGCTGTTTTGTGACAAACCACATTCATACATTAAAGCGGCAATGGTAATGTTATCACTAGATGACAGAAACAAGAAAACGTTGTCAAAGACTCAGAGAGAGAGAGAGAGAGAGAGAGACTCCCCTCCCCTAACCCGTAACTCTAACCCTAACCCTCCCTGTCCCTCAGCCTAACCCTAACCTTCCCAAAAAGAGAATAAATATAACGGACTGCACTCACAATTTATTTGTTGTTTACCTTATAAATATATTAATCAAATCCTTTTGTGATTTTCATTTTTCATTGAGGTTTAATGTTAATTATTTCTCATTATGCTTATTATGGTCTACCATAGGGATTTCTTTCTCTTTTTCTCTCCTGTTTTAACCTAAACCTTCCCCTTCCCTTTTTAGGGGTGTGGCTCCCCCGCATAGAAAATCTGAAATCTGAAAAAATTAAGGGCATAGCAATCCATCCACGGAGCACCAAAAGCTCCGTGCTCCGAAAAGTGAGTTAAATTGTCCCCCCACTCCTTTCCCTAATTCTTACCCTAACCCTCCCCTCTCACTACCCTAACCCTTCTTTCCTGGCAGCCTGACCCTAACCGTCCCTTATTTGCAGCCTGACCCTAACCCTCCATCTCCCTCAGCCTGACCCTAACCCTCCATCTCCCTCAGCCTGACCCTAACTCTTTCTCCACCTCCGGAGGTGCGGCGGAGGGATATCGCCATTTCACAAGATGCATGGGTGAAGTATGCCGAACAGCATACTCACCCATTCTAAAAAAAAATAGGACCTCTGCATTATTCGAAATTGGGACATCCGAAAAGGAACTTTCAGATGTCCCAATTTTGGAAAGCAGAGTTTCTTAGCGGAGAGAGACAACAGTTTGCAAAAGATGAAATAGGACTCCCCTGAAATCAACATGGTTTAGCCCAGGAGTAACTTTCCTCTCTTAGGACCTGATTCACACTTAAGAATCTTCTTAAAATAAGAACTTAAGCGGCGGAGGTGTGGTGGAGGGATATCGCGCATTACATTGCCGAATGGCATACTCACCCATTCATTAAAAAAAAGTAGAAAAAGGTAAGTATTCGAAAATGAGACATCCAAAAGGAACTTTCAAATGTCCCATTTTCGTCAATAAGATTTTCTTAGCGGGGAGTGTAACCGCCCTTTTAGCAGCTTAACCTTAAACCTCTCCTCCCACATTCTAACCCTAACCCTCCCCTTCTAGCAGCCTAACCTTAACCTTTCCTGTCCCGCAGCCTAACCCTAACCCTCAGTGTCGATCAGTCAAACCTTAACCTTTCCTGTCCCGCAGTCTAACCCTAACCCTCCGCCGTGCAGCCTAACCTTAACCTACCCCTTCTAGCTGCCTAACCTTAACCCTCCATGTCTCACTGCCTAATCCTAACCTACCCGCTACTGGGAACAGGTAATTGTCGAAATAGGGCCATTCAACATAATACCCTTCCCCATTATTACAACTATTCCCCAATATTACAACTATTTTTGGAACTGATACAACCGTGATATAACTGTTTGGATGTAAAAGTTACGGAAATAAGCTGTTCTAAGCAGCAACTATATCCCAAAAAATTAGCATGTGGATGAGGACAGGGCTCCCTTATTTACTGCATCTGGTAAATAGCAAAAAATGTAAGAGAGTCAATAATGAGGAGAAAAGACGATATGCAGATTTTACAAAATACATTAGATCCCAATCTAATATTTCTAGATCTTGTCTAATAACTGAGGCCCGTATTCAGAGTACAGGATGTATAACATATACGTCCGGTGTTTAGCCATTTTTACTACTGCGCATGCGTAGCAATCTACGTATCTTTTACTTATGTAGATTGCATAAATGCGGTCTGAAATTAAGACCGGGATGGTAGATCAGAAAGGTAAATTTGGAGGGGGAAATGACCTAGTATTGATGTCTATGGATTTGGAGAGGGGGTTTATGTCTGTCCTAGTTTAGAAGAGTTCAGGGAGTTGTTTTATAAAGGTCTGATTTTTTCCCCCCCTCTAATCTGTTTAACCAAGTAGTCGCAAACTCTGCTGTTTTATCAAGTGTGGGAAGAGTGATGTCTTCCATCATATAGGAGTCAATCCTATTAAACCAATCTCTCAGAGATGGTGGGGGAATTGATTTCCATGGAATCACAGCTTTGGTGGCATTGCTCAAGTGTCAGAGCAGGGGATGTTTAACGTTTGAGAGAGGGAGGATAGTGTAATTAAGGATCCAGAAGTCTATGGTACTTCATCTCTAAAGGTGCATACACACTATACAATTATCTGGCAGATTATCTGAAAGATCTGGCTGTGGGAATGAAAATGTGGTAATGAATGAGAGCAACTAACAATATCATTTGCTCTCATTTAATACCAGATTTTAATTCCAACTGCCAGATATTTTAGATAATCTGTCAGATAATTGTATAGTGTGCTTGCACCTTTAGGATGATGGTAGAGATTTGGATCAACTAAGACCATCTTATTGTCATTGACAACCAGTAAAACTCATAGGACCGCATCAGAACACTGCACAGGTGCCAAATGGGGGGGGGGGGGGGGGGTTCTTGGAGCGCGGGGGGGGGGGGGGGGGGGGGGGTGCCACACAGGTCTTTCCAACCCTGGGGTCATAAACAAAAGTAGAGACAGCACAAAGAAAGGAAAAGACAGAAAAGCGCCTAAAATACGGAGACAGGTAAAAACACAAAGTGGGAGTCACAGACAGGGGAAATGGAGTCTAACACACAGGTAATAGAGGCATACACACTGGAGTGGGCACACAGCCAGGGGGTGGTGGAGACAGCAGTGGTGATTGGGAAGATTACTGGGTTCATGGGTTTTCTGGTGAATTATACCCTAAAAGTTTCGATGAATCCAAATCAACACAATATGAGAGAACAGGATAGCTGATTTACCTTTTATAACATCTAAATGAGGCTTGTTGGTATCAAGTCACATGGGGTGTGGTAATAACTGAAATTCAGTTTCAAGGCTCATTCTTGTAATCCATTCTGAATTCAGATCAACATTTATTTTTGATGCATTCATTCATTTATTCATTCTTTCATTCAGTCAAATCCTAAATGAATCTGAGATGGGAAAACATGCATTTAAGATTGGATATACTTGTCATTTAGAAGGGCAGGCAGTTAGAAATCTTTACTTAAGGAGAAAGCATTGAAATAAAATCCCATCATGTCTCTGAGTTATGAATGCTTTCTGACACAAGTGCCTGTACACAGTATTTCTTCCATATTCCTGCCATAACTTGTTAACATAATGATAGTGACAATATTAGCCATATACCAGCACTGAGCCTAAATGGGTCCTTTGGAAAAAAAAAAATCATACAAAAATACAAAAACCTAAGACCTTCATACGACTTAATGCAGAGAAACAGGTCATATTTGTTTTCAAATATTGTAGCCTCATTTGGAGCCAGATTTACTAAGCTGCAGGTTTGGAAAAGTAGAGATGTTGCCCATAGCAACCAATCAGATTCTAGCTCTCACTTTCCTATTAGATACTAGAGAATGTCAGCTACAATCTGATTGGTTGCTATGGGCAACATCTCCACTTTTCCAAACCCGCAGCTTAGAAAAATCTGGCCCCTAGTAGGAGAATATGTGGCTGTAAAAATAAATATTTTCATACTGTGAATGCATAAATTTGGACTTCTACCTTATTAGTCTGCTATTTAAATGGCTAGGTGCAATATTTGTGAGTGCTGCTGTGGAAATAAACTGTGCATGTGCGCGGCATCGTTACTCTGATCGTACAGATCTTGTACGTAACTGTGCGATCCCATGACATGCCTACGCAGGACAAAAATACGCATTGTGGGTGGGGGAAGGCAATTACATTGTACAGTATGGGCTGGATTGGGCACTTACTTACGATGAGGCGTTACGTACCACCAGAGATACGCAAGGAAAAGTTAAGGAAGGGTTCTTAACACGTAGGTCAGGTAAGTTATGTGCATGAGAAGGGAGTGCCGGGGGGAGAGCATTACTGTGTATTTAGTAGTGTGCAACTCGTGAACGATTGCATACGTAAAATGACCTTAAGTCTGGATCAGGCCCAATGACATTATATTGTGAACATATAGGGTAATGAAACGTCACATACTTTCACGTACATTTCACAGTACTAACACTTGACCGGATCCAGATCTCTGCACACTTTCCGTACGTTCGGGGGTCTTAACGTCCACATGGAAGAGGGGAGTGAACTCCCCCCCTGGCGCATGTAAGGAGAAAACCCAGCCCCTAATGTATCATCTACAGAACGGCCCCGATGTACATAAATCCTATCGCACAGAACTAAGTTCCATACGATAGGTAATACGTGCAACCCACGTATGCACGTCTGTAACTCTAGATCCGGTCCAATGTCTACAGTAATACGGGGGCATAAAATGTGTTCTCTTGTACACCTTACACCAGGGGAGGCGTTGCTGTTGCTAGACCCCACTTTGTTTGAGAGAGAGTTGGGGAGAAGGGAGGGTGGGTACTGATGATGCCTTTGGGTTTAAGTCCTCTCGGATTATCCCCACTTGGCTCTCCAAAGAACAGATGGGGCCTTTATATCATGAATGCGCTGAAGGCTGCGGGTTTATCACCTGGGAGGTTACCCCATGGCTTCTTGTTCCCCTCTTGGCTGGCTGAAACTGCTGAGAAGTATAGAATCAGTGGGCGAGGGGTTAGTGGCCTAAGACGGAACCTCCCCTGTGGATAAACTGCAGGGTTTCTCCTCCAGTGTCAGCCAACATGTGTAAAGAATTCAGTAGGTAAGTAAACTTTATATTAAAACTTACTCTTGGTGCAGTTTCAAAGTAAAGGTAGACAGAGGATTCGTTGAAGAAAGGCAATCTGGAAACTTCAGTTAGCTTGAAACAGTGCTGTGGCTATATTTATTAATAAATCATAGGAGCATAATGTCTGATGCTTTAATTGAGTAGGTAATGATATTCATTCAGTATGATTCATTCATTTAAAATGGACACTCAGTTGTTATAGTTTATGTACACACACGATTGTTTATATACAATTATCTGTCAAAATGTTTTTGATGGTGTCTGGATTTTCCCTGATATAAACACATATCCATGATAGATAGATAGATAGATAGATAGATAGATAGATAGATAGATAGATAGATAGATAGCCCCAGTGCCGTTGCACCAATGGTAGTTCCGCCTCTGCACACATACATTTTGTTACATATTTTTGCAATGATATTAAGGTATATAGCTTCTATAGCTTTTCTTCAGCCCCCAAGATATTTGATTATATATGCCCTCTGCTATCTGGTATCGCAACCTGTTTAAAATACAAGGACAGCTGCTACATCCTTAAAACCTTGCCCAACAGACAGTGGTCCAAGTACCACCAGTAGTCTAATAATAAAAAGATATCAATTTATCATATTATTGTCATGTATGAAAGCTGCTTCTCACATCTGACATACATTAAAATATTCCTAGTCAGCTCTGAAATTGCCCATATGATAAAATCCATGATATTGTATATTTGGCATACAATGTATTAAGCCTCTAACATGCAGCTCTGTCTAAATAAGAGTGTTTGTGTCTGTGTGCTATAAGCAAAAACAATTGATGTGAGTGCATTTCCACTTCTCCCATCATATATTGTCCAGGTGCCTATTTATGCTTTAATCATGATCTGTACCAGCCAGTGCTAGGTTCCTGGACATCCTAGGCAAGGTTTCAATCCGGCACCCTAGGCAGATGCCTAAACCTGCTTAGTGGTAGCACAAGTGCCAGTACCAGATCTCTAGGTAGTTGTGCAAGTGTATTAACTTATAAAACGTTCAGTTTGAGCTATTTCAGCAGTGTTTCTACCACTGATCTCAAGGGGCCTGATCCAGACTTAAGTATCGGAGTGCAAACATATGGAGGGGATAATGATTGGGGAGAGCGCTGGAATACACACCTATGCATGTAAACAAAATAAAAAAGAAAGAAAAATGCCAATATTTTTCCATTTTCTTTTTATCAGTAAAAAATAAATCAATAAATAAAAAATAATAATATCATTAAAGAAAAAAAGTTAAAACTTACCTGTTTGGGCAACATGTCTGACTCTGAAGATATCTAAGCGACATGAACACATATGAATGAACGGTCCTGCAATGATCTCGCCAGAGATGACTACTAGTAAATTCTGTGAACGAAGCTGCCAATAAGTCATCCTGCTGCAGCCTCATTCACAGAGAAACGTTCGTGTAAGTAAAAAATGGCCCAAACTACGCATGGAGGTCTGGCCTGGCTGAAGTACAGAAATGCAGGACGTACGAAAACAATGGGCTTTATCCAGACTTAAGTAAGTGCTTGAAATTAGTTACTTCTGGACTGAACCATGTTGATTGCAGGGGGAGTCAAGTTAATTGACTCCCCCCTTTACTGACCAGCTTTACTATCACACTGTTATTTAGACTTGGGATAGGAAACATCACCTCTCAACTCTAATACTGTCTGCAACAGATGAAATATGACTCCCCTGCAATCACCATGGATTAGCCCAGGAATAACTAATTACAAGCACATACTTAAGTCTGGATCCAGCCCAATATTCGTACATCGTTGTGTTCCGATGCTTACCCTAGGATTTTGGGCATGTGCATTAATGAATTCAAGCTTAAGTGAATCACTTGTCGTTCTGTTACCTGGATCCGGTCCCACATCTTTATACCAGCAGAACGCAAGGATTCCCTGAATACATGTTTTTTTGTTTATGCAAAACAAGGCAGAGTGATCAACTACACTACAAAAGTACAATACTTCTCACATGCAAGCTACTTTTATTTGTAATACTTATTGTTTGCCTTCTCTCCTCCCTGCTCACCAGTCTCTAGTCCTCCCCCTCCTCCCTTTCTCTTTAGGTTCACATGTGTACACCAGATCTAATAAAGGCAGCAGGACCCTGCACATTGTATTTTGGTTGAGGTGCACCATGCTGCCACCCTCATGATTACCAGGAGGGGGGGAAGCCTGACCCATGACGTCACGCTGGGATTCCTGCTATGCTTTGTACAGCCTTGGAAAAGCCAGAGCAACTTTCCCCACTCAGTCAGTCAGTCAGAGCCAGGTGGAGCTTCCACATCCACACCAGGATCATCTCTCTTTCTCTCTCTCTCTCATGCACAATACTACAGCGTCCGCTGTGCGCTGCGTTTTTGTGAATGAACGTCTGCTCACACCAGGAAACATCGTGTTGATGGTTGAAGCAACCAGTGCTGTGAGCAGGGAGCAGCTCCTGGGTCTATGGATTTATCATCAGAGAGCAGCCTTGATATAAGAAGGATCACCTGCTGAATGCTGAAGTCTTTCCAAGCAGAGGATACGAAAAAGCCTGTTTCTATAGAATGCACCATGCAACATATGCAGCTATGTGACCAATACTGACTTATTTAACAACCTGCTCACCCCAGATCCTGGCTGCTCTCCAGAGTCAGATCACATTCAGCAAACTTTTCGGATCTTAAGTGATTTTTTTTTTTATATTAACCCACAATGATCTGCGGCTCCAGCTTTGAAGAGCTGAATGGGAATGATTCAGACTGCAGCGAAGAGGTAGGAATTATAGTCAATGTTGGGGGCATTAGACAGGTCCTATATGGTGACATCCTGAACAGATACCCAGAAACCAGGCTGGCAGAGCTGCTGACCTGCCTGGCTGGTGGATATGATGCCATATTCTCTCTCTGTGATGATTACGATCCCGGGAAGGGAGAGTTTTATTTTGACAGAGACCCTGATGCCTTCAAATGCATTATTGAGGTGTATTACTATGGCGAGGTGCACATGAAGAAAGGGATCTGTCCCATTTGTTTCAAGAATGAAATGGAGTTTTGGAAAGTGGACTTGTGCTTTCTGGATGACTGCTGTAAGAGTCACCTGAGCGAGAAGAAGGAGGAACTGGAGGAGATAGCCAGGAGGGTGCAGACCATCTTAGATGACCTGGGAGTGGACACCTCTGAAAGTCGATGGAAAAGGTTTCAGAAGTATATGTGGAAGTTCATGGAGAAGCCAGAGTCCTCCTTCCCAGCCCGGGTCACTGCTGTTCTATCCTTTCTATTCATCTTGATCTCCTCCGTTGTGATGTGTGTGGGGACCATTCCTGAACTGCAGGTGGAGGACTCCGATGGAAACCACATAGAGCACCCAACTTTAGATAACATAGAGACAGCATGCATAGGGTGGTTCACCCTGGAGTATGTCTTAAGGCTAATTTCCTCACCCAATAAACTACACTTTGCCCTTTCATTCATGAATATAATTGATGTCTTGGCCATCCTGCCTTTTTATGTCAGTCTCATCCTGACACACCTAGGGGCAAGTATGATGGAACTGACTAATGTCCAGCAGGCTGTCCAGGCACTTAGGATCATGAGAATAGCCAGGATCTTCAAGCTTGCTCGTCACTCTTCTGGTCTACAGACTCTAACGTATGCTCTGAAGAGCAGCTTCAAAGAGCTGGGTCTCCTCTTGATGTACCTTGCAGTAGGTATCTTTGTTTTCTCAGCCCTGGGTTATACAATGGAGCAGAGTCACCCAGACACTTTGTTTAAGAGCATCCCTCAGTCCTTCTGGTGGGCCATCATCACCATGACCACAGTTGGCTACGGAGACATCTACCCTAAAACCACTCTGGGCAAACTGAATGCAGCCACCAGTTTCCTCTGTGGAGTGATTGCTATAGCTCTCCCCATTCACCCCATTATTAACAACTTTGTGAAGTATTACAACAAGCAGAGGGTTTTGGAAACAGCCACCAAACACGAACTAGATTTAATGGAACTTCACTCCAATGGAGGAGATCTCAGTAGACTCAGAGGTGAAACTGAAAGTTCTAAGCAGGTGTCAGAAGATGTGTCTACCTGGAGCCACCTGAAAGCCTCCCATAGTGACACGTTCATCCCAGCTCTGTCAAAGGAGAAGCAACACAGAACAAGATTGCAGAGCTGCAAATAAGAGACACATTGTGCTTCATGTCTACTCACACAGATTATTATTATGATATATAGGTGTGAGGAACACGGACACCAGCTTCTAACTTCAGGAACTGACCAGAGTTTATAAAGGTGCCATTTCTGTTACAACAACCAATGGGTTCTAAGGGGAAAAACTGAGCTCTTAAAAATATGTGCCAGTCTTATGGTATGTATAATATATATAAGACATTAAAATAAAGATCTTCATGAATCAATGTGTATGTCTATTACAAGTAACATTGGACCATGTTCATCTCTGCACATACTTGATTAATCTCACATTGTCTCCTCTAAATATACATTGTCATTGTCCTAGGTCTAGTTATAAAATCTGGATTATACAGATGAACACTAAACTGAAGATGTCATGTTTTCATGAACTATTGATTTTTTTTGTATGCTTTGCAAGAGACATTATTTACTAAACAGGGATTTATTTATAAAACAAGCATTTTTATACTAATGCAGAATAAACGGGGAGATCATTTTGTAGAAAAAAATGTTATGCATGACCAATTTTCATGACAAAGTTGTTATTGGGTATTGGTAGTTTGCTGTTTTGTTCAATAAAGAAGGATATCGTATACAAAGTGACCTATAACGGAAGAATGTCTTCTATCTTATTGAGTAGTGGTTTGCAACTGGTGATTTTTAACATATTGTAGAACTACATGTCCCATAATGCCAGACTGCTTGTTCTTACAAACCTGGTAAAGAGTAACTGTGTAACATACATAGTGTATTTTCACACAACTATCTCCAGATTGCAGTGACAAGGAATAAATAATATTGTATTATCGTTTTATAGTTTAAGCAGTTTTGCCTCTAGGGTCTAAAATGTAACAGCATATAATAACTAGCTTGCTATTTATCTCTAAAATATAATGCATGTACGTTCATTACCGGTTAATGGCAGTGTACTGGGTCACATATTTTTTTTTTTTTAGTCTGTACAGATTTTATGCATCTGTTTGTATTAATGCATAGATTGATCTGAGTAACCACTATTTTTGTGTAACTCCATTTGGAAGCATGTCTGGGATCAGGGGGTGTTTGTCCACAGAAGCTATTTTGGTGGCCTTAAGGAGGTGTTTTTCGATCTCACTTTAAAGACACATGATATGACCCAATATACGAACTCTCACTGTTTAGAGTCAGGACCACCTCTAGCAGAAAGCCCTTGATAGAGACTGGTGGCTTATCGTGTATTTGTTTGTATGTAGCTAATGTTTCTGCATTTTATTTTACAGATAGAATGGTATAGTACAAAAAAATTGTGGGCTAGGGAGCAGGCAGCGCCACCACTGCAGCAGCTCAGTAACAACCCTGAAGGGATCTACACTTCCCTCAGAAATGTCAATTGGTACAAAAAAAGGGGGTTTAGGGGTACTGAGAAGCGCTGTGATTGGAAAAATAATAATAATAATAATAAACGATAACCAGCAGTGTGTATGAGGTGTAATTTCCCCTAATGCAATCAGGTACTAAACATCTATCATACTGGTACTGCAAGATGCTGTATGGCGACTAAGAAATCTAAAATATACTGAAAAATAGCAAATACACATATGCAACATAAAAAGACTTAAACACAACCCTAATATAGAGGTATATGTAATAAGACCAAAAACAAGGGGGAGGATAAGGATCCTCCTAATAACCCCAAATAGGGATGATGTCCTCAAAGAAAGAATAAACCAGATAGATAAATAAATAATAAAAAAATATAAATAAATAGATAGAGGAATACAAAAGTCCAAAATATATGAAA
>WWET01005288.1:66971-82650 GCA_011038615.1 Limnodynastes dumerilii
ATTACCCTTCCTTTATATGCACCTGTTTGTATTAACCTATAAATTAATTTTGCACACCACCTCTTTGTGTAGGGCCACCATTAGCAAGGGAGGGCCTGGGGCAAAGCCTCCTTGGCCCCCCCTTCATCTGGCACATGCTCAGATTGGCCACTGATCTGCGCACACACAGAACAGCGCCTGAACTGCGCATTTGCAGATTGCATTCAGCTGATTAGCTATTTATCAACAATAAAGACTGATTTTGAATAACTGATCAGCGGCGCTCACCACTGAGCTGACAGGTGCCAGTGTCAGTCACAAAGCTGCGGCCACGTGCTATAGTATATTAGCTCAGTATGTGATGCTTACATGGAGTAGTAGCGATGGGTGATGCTTACATGGAGTAGTAGCGGTGGGGTTTGGCCAAAGCTGCTATTGGTCAGTAGGGATTTTGATTCCGGCTAACCCTCACCACTGACCGCCCGACACCATCATATACAGAGCTGCGGCACACTACTAATATACTGTAGCAGACGCTACTGTGGCTACTGGCTTCTGTAAATGAAGCTGGCAGGCTCCTGCCAGGGCCCGGGTCGTAGGCCCAGTTAAAAACCCTATGGGCGGTAATTATTTTGCGTATAATATATAGTACAGATCATTATTTTAAACTCATGTATATTATCTATATATTCATACGTGCGTCGCTGTGAACACTCATATTAGATATACGTACTGTCAACAGCTAATTATCGGCTGTGTGTATTTTAGAATATGGCCCTATTACGAATATCACACCGCAGGCTTGCCGCTGAACCCAATGCTTCCCAACGCTCAGATGACTGGACGAATAGATGTAGTTTTAGAGGGGAGGGGGTGGAGCCTGGAAAGGGAGACTTAGGCTGTGGGGGAGGGAGACTTAGGGTTAGGCTGGTGTGGGATAGAGACAGGCTGCGGGGGAGGGGAGTCTTAGGGTATCTGTGGATTGTGGTCTGTAGACCTGCCGCTGGACAGGATGCTTCCCGACGCTCAGATGACTGGACTGGACAGGCTAGGGCAGGGGAGGTGATGTAGTTTTAGAGGGGAGGGGATGGAGCCTAGAAGGGGAGACTTAAGGTTAGGCTGCGGGGAAGGGAGACCTAGGCTTAGGCTGCGGGGGAGGGAGACTTAGGCTTAGGCTGCGTGGGAGGGGAGTCTTAGGGTTAGGCTGCGGGGGGAGGGGAGTCTTAGGGTATCTGTGGATTGTGGTCCGCAGACCTGCTGCTGGACCCGATGCTTCCCGACGCTCAGATGATTGGACAGGCTAGTGCAGGGGAGGGGATGTAATTTTAGAGGGGAGGGGATGGAGCCTAGAAGGGGACAAGTGTTGGGGAAATAGAGAGCAGTGCTTACCTACTGTATCTGC
Organism: Limnodynastes dumerilii; assembly: GCA_011038615.1. Lineage (NCBI taxonomy): Eukaryota > Metazoa > Chordata > Amphibia > Anura > Limnodynastidae > Limnodynastes > Limnodynastes dumerilii. Next base: position 68,353 of record WWET01005288.1, read on the forward strand.
ATTGGGGCAGGTTTCTTAGTAGCTCGGCTTTTGAAAAAGGCCGTTCTCAGTGGTGACCCATGCCCATACATATGTATGGAAAGCTCAGCAGGTGTGGGTGTAGAATTTCACATTTTCTATTTAATGAATTGTATTTTTTAGTGCTAAGCGATGAGCACCTGTGATAGGTTTACAGTATTTATTTCATCATAAATTGTTTCAGAAACAGATTTTATTTTTCTAGGCAACTGACACCTGACATTGTTTTGCAGCAAAGAAGGGCAGTGACAAGGTCGCAGATGAGTTGGGATCAGCTGACACCTAGAAACTTGATTTTGTATTGATCAGATATTTCACTCACTTATACTAATAAAAACTGAAATCTCTTAAAATTGAGACCCTGAAATTCCACAAAGGGGAAACAATTTGCTAATATTTTTTTTGTCTTTTTTTATTGATTTGATTGATTTTTGGTGGTAGTCACTAGGCAGCTGCATTGCTTAGTGGTTACTATAAATTCTTTTATTGTATTGTGAAATACTAGTCAGTAGGTGTTGTATTTGGTTGTAACTGTTTAATTTATAAATAACATGTTAAAATTACAGGACACAGAAAATCAGCTGAAGTTCATCCCATGAGATCAATTTTCATGGTTGAAGCTGTTGGATGACGGATGTTAATTTTATTGGTCCGGATTCACAGTTACGTAGTTTTTTGTCTTACGTACGTTATTTTAAGAATTGAGCTACTACGCATGCGTAGTAGCTTATTTATGCTATCTACGTACCTTTTCTCTACCTAGATTGCATAAGCGTAACTACGTAACTGTGAATCTGGACCATTATCCTTCAGATTTCCATGTTTTCATCCCAAATGTTTTCCGCTAGCCATTCTGTGACACATAAAGAGAGACCGTTACCCTATGCAGGGCTTCTGATATTACAACAATGAACACAAAGCTGTCTAGCGTTTGTTTTCTTTGTTTTCCTTTTTTTTATATCAGAAACATAAGCTTTTAGACATTTTAGATATTTTAATTAGAAAATGAATGGTTTCATTGTTCGGATGATACGATTTCTCTGCTGCTGCTCTCTGAGATAATTATGTAATGTAGGACCCCACCTGGTGCATATAATTGTTACTTTTACTAAATATGTATATGTTTAATGTTATTTTACATTTCATTTGTCAGTTAGGTTAATAAATATGATGCAGACTGGGATGTATTTGCCGCTGCGGGGATCCCATATTCCACACTGATATAGCTGTCAGCTTAATCGCAGCTTTATCAGTGCCAGGTCTGCCGACAGCTTTATAAAAAAGAATATTTCTATATTGGAACAGGTACAACGTGGAATGTTTCTGTTTGGACAAGGCACCAATTCCCAGGGATGGTTAAGGGTAGGCAAGGGACTTGAATCGCTAGTGTTAGTCTGCTGGATGAAGATGGTCATGTTTAGGGAAGGGTTAAGGTCAGGTTGTGGGACGGGTTGGACTCTTTGGAGACACAGCAGTCGCGGGCAGGGCCGCCACCAGAAATTCTGGATCCTGGGATACATCCGTGGTGTTCTACCCCCAATGTGACATCACATTAACAGCAGGACGATGCACAGGGAATTCCTTATACACAAAGAATGGAAGTTGCTCAATCAATTTATAGGTAAATGCAAACAGGTTTATGAAAGGCCAGGCGGTAATCTGCTAGCCACAGAAACAATGAAAGGAAATGCCCCAGCAACACTGTCATTACCAGCAACAGATTATACCATCTATCTGTAAAATAAAACGCAAAAACATCCATTACACATATTTGCACAAATATGTAAGCCACCAGCCACCATCAAGACTTTCTGCATATGGTGGTCCTAACTCTAACAATAAGAGTCCCAATGTTGGGTCATATATATATGTTTTTAAATTGAGAGCCAAACTTACCTCTAAAATCTCCAAAATAGCTGCTGTGGAACAACTCCCCCTCTCAGCAACTGCTCCCAGACAAGCTCTCAAACAGAATACACACAAAAAAATCACACATCACCTTTGCTGCTGCAGAGTTATGGTAAGCGTCAGCATGCCCCATCTGTCTTTAGGCTCGGGACAATAGTCCTGGATGTTCCCCCCTGACGGCAGCCCTGGTCGTCGGAATGATGTTGTTTCGCTGTTAAAAAAAACTAACGGCGGTTGTTGCTTCATTGACACAAAGTCTCTTGCATATGTCCCCTGACAAGTAACATTGGCGCATGCGCCTGCCAGATATCACAAATCATAACTCCTTCTGTACTGAACCCCTGCTATTCCTTCTATACCCCTCTCCCCACTGTTCCCTCTATACCCCTTTCCCCACTGTTCCTTCTATACTCCTCTCCACACTGTTCCTTCTATACCCCTCACCCCACTGTTCCTTCTATACCCCTCTCCCCACTGTTCCTTCTATACCCCTCTCCCACCTGATCTCTCTATACCCCTTTTACCTCTGTTCCCTCTATACCCCTCTCCCATCTTTCCCTCTATACCCTTCTCCCCACTGTTCCCACTTTGCTCCTCTCCCAACTGTTCCCTCTAGATTACTCTCCTTATTTATTTATAATCATTATAACAATACTGGGTGGCAAGAGACAGACTGGGTAGGTAAGAGGACCTTGTTCACCAGCTTACACTCTCCTAACTCTTCTCTCTATAACCCCCCCTCACTCTACTTTAACCTCTTTACCCCTCACCTCACTTGTCTCTCTATACCCCTATCCCCACCCAACTTTTCAGCTTTTTTTCCCTGTCTTAACCCCCCTCCTTCCCCATCAGCCAGAAACCAGACTTTCTAATCATCTCTAATCTTCACTACTCTTCTCTGCTGATTCTCTTGTCTACTCCCCAGACACACCAAGATCAGCGGCTGCTACTCTCAGTGCTGTTTGTGAGAGGTAACAATACTAATGTGCCTGCATGGCTGAGAGCCACCGTCACCGACATGCAGGCTCTTAGGACAATACAGATGGGCCAGCGATAAAATCAATGAAACCATTGGTGGATTAATGCACAGGGTTCAAGCCGTGATGTCACCAACTTCACTACAGCAATCTTACACCAAAGGGGTTAGTAATTCTAAAAGATTGACAAGGAAATGTGAATGTGGGATGGATGGGGTAAAGAAAAACATCATTCTGGATAAATAAACTGTTATTTGCTGATTGGCTTATTGGAGTCAGTAACCAAAACATAAAATTAAACAGAAAACTGGTCTTGATCAAAGATTTCAGAGTGTCAAAGAAAAGACATTGCGTTCTTTTCATCCCCCTAACATTACAGGATGAAAGGCGTTCCCCTCTGCCATGCAGGCTGGCTATGTTTATAACCTCTGTTTTATATCTGATGTAGCAATTAACAGGGTACAAAGCGAGGTGCAATGCTTGTCTCAGCTAATGAATATGGAAAATACTGGTTTACTAAAGGAGCCTGTGCGGTAAACAACATGGTATCTATTATAATGTCAAATGAGGTAGTTAGCTTACTGAGGAAGTAAAATCTCGAATATTCTGAGGTTCAATGAAAATAACAATAGAAGAAGATGAAGGGATTTGATTTCTGAATATATTTATTGCAAGTGCATGATGAAATACATAATCATATCGATTGTTCAGAAAATAAATGTATACTCAGTAGCTACAAAAAAAGGATAACAAAACGTGATTGGAACGATAGCAGGGAGGAACATTTTAAAATGAACTGTTCTGGTGCTGAACGTTAAATAAAGCTGTTACTATAACTTCAGGGGCAGTCATAACAAGTGGTTCCATTTTACATTTGCTGCCTGGGACAAGATCATCTATATTTTTAAGTCTAAGTGCAGTGAGATTTCTGCTGCGATCGCTGTAACATACCGGATTCCCTGCACTTCAAACTCAGGTGCAAAACAACATTTTTCTTCACTATATAATACTACTATAATAGTTTATATTTTATATGGCCCTATGTTATAAATATTAAACGCTTCCATTTAAGAAACTATATAAAAAAAACACAAAAAAAACATTCAGTTCATTCACTTATCTGCAATTTTTTTTGCGTTTTTTGACCAGATCCTCACCCCAACATATTTTCCATACATGTGATGGGGGTTTAATTCCGCACGTGAGAGTGAACTCCCCCTGTTACTTCCCTCCCTTGTGCCTAAAGAGTGTAGTTACACCTGCGGATCAGCATTCCGTCCAACCTCTGATACGCATGTAAGTGGGAAACCCATCCTACATTGTAAAATATAAATGCTCCCTTTAAATGCTTCATCCCCACCCACCTTTGTGGATGAAGGGGCAGCACAGCACCAGTGCTAATAAAATCCATTGTACAGAACTTAGTTCCGTATGATGGAAATTACTTTAGTAAACCTAACGTAACATCTGGAGGGCGTGCGTGAGTGTGCTCTCGTACGAATCTGTCGATCTGGTCCTTTATTTGATTGTATAGCAAAATGACATTTGAACATTGTTTGAAACGTGTGCAGGGTGCTGCCATTACACCTCGCAGCCTCTGCTTGTACTGTACACACAGGTATTTGTCGCTTTCAAATGGGTGGCAATTTTGAGCACGTCCTATCCAAAGTTACTATGGAAACAATGGATAGGACATGCACAGTTTGAGCAGCGGTTTTGTGCATTTACTGCTTTAAAACTCTGAATCAAGTAGGTGCAAAGTATATATGAAATGTCTCTCTCCTGTTTTCTTTCTTGTACTCAGGAATAATAAATATACCTTTACCGATAATGATACCTTTACCAGCAGTTTGTCACAGCCTGATGCATGCAGCTGTCTGCAAACCTTTTCTTTGCTGTTCTGGGTAACAGCTCTTTACGATACATCATTTTGCGGGTGTGTCCTTTTGTGTCCTTTTAATGTTTATTTTCTATTGATGACTGTCACATCTGTCTGTGCATCTGCTAGTTACATCACTATCTAAATAACCAAAAGCAAAGTTTTCTCCCTGTAACATTTATTTGACTCTCCCTGAAATTCAACATGGTGTTGCCCAGTTGACCGTGTTCCACCTGTTTTACTCTGGTTCCGCTCCTTGATGTCCTATATAGCCAGGAGCAGAACTTCTGGTTAATTTTGTTAAATCCATGTTGGGCAGCCTGAAACACTTCTGGGGGCCAAATGGTAAAGGCATTCAACCAACCCAAGACACACAATACCATTAATCTTGGTAATAAGTTTAAACAATACATTTAATCAAAAAAGGGGCACCTATATGTAATACCATAGCAGCAAGTGTCTTATACAAGGTTACAAGCTATAAACAACATCTGACATCAACACAAAGCAAAGCAGATGACAGCTCTGTGTGAGGCATGCCTGTTGTCAATTAGAGCTTTAACTAAAGCAATTAGTATGCGTAAAATACACCATTGAATTCTGCAAGTTTTATTATGGGTTGACCGTTTTAAAGGAAAACTAAAATGTGTTTACCTTGGCTCAGGGAGTAGGTCAGCAGTGAGAACGTCCCTTTTCCGAAAGGGTCGTTGTAATAACAGCCAATTTTAAATTGTCTCTGCATTCGATCGCTTTTGTCCCACTGAGGACAAGCAATCTAAGATCCTGAAAACGAATTTGCAGCGACAAGAGGTAAGTATTTATCCTACCCAATCTTTTTCCTAATTCTAACCCTAACCCTCCCCTTCCATTACCCTAACCCTCTCTTCCTCGCAGCCTAACCCTAGGACTCCCTTCTCCACATCCTGACCCTAAGACTCCCTTCATAGCAGCCTGACCCTAGGATTCCCTTCTCCACAGCCTGACCCTAAGACTCCCTTCATCGCAGCCTGACCCTAGGACTCCCTTCTCCACAGCCTGACCCTAAGACTCCCTTCATCGCAGCCCGACCCTCGGACTCCCTTTCCCCGCCGCCTGACCCTATCCACAGCCTGACCCTAAGACTTCCCTTTCCCACTGCCTGACCCTAAGACTCCTTTCCCCGCCGCCTGACCCTAAGACTCCCTTCCCCGCAACCTGACCCTAAGACTCCCTTCCCCGCAGCCTGACCCTAAGACTCCCTTCCCTGCAGCCTAACACAAGACTTCCTTTAGACTCCTAACCCTAAAACTCTCCCTAGACTAACCTGCAATACCTGTGTGGCGGGTCTTCATTGGTTTGTAAATTAATGAATGGGTAACTATGCTGAAAAATGAATTTGCCATACAGTAGCACTGGGGTTACCACTGATAGGCCCAAGGCCAATCAACATGGGAAAGTCTAGGAGCAAATGTCCCTCAGTGCATCCAGTCCCTGAGGGTGGCCTGTTTTAACTTCTATGAAGTCAGGTCTTATATAATAAACTTAGATGCTGTGGTGAAAAGAACATAATGGAATTTATTTAATTAAGTTTTTAAAGAGGAAGGGCCTGATTCACACTTAAGAGAGAATTTGTGAATGTTCCTAACTATAGGCATGGATGAGATCTGTAAGAGCGATTCAGAGATAGTAAAGAATCCAGTTAGCCGCACCCCCAGTCTCAGGACTGCCACACATGGTTCTCTAGGGATGTGGTTTTAAGTGCGGATGAGTTTCCTTATTGTGAATCACGTGGAGGCCATCTAGGTATTAAAGTTAATCTGCATTCACTTATCCACAACTAAATGCAAATATTGGTCCGTATTCAGAGTACCGGACGTATAACATATGCGTCCGGTGTTTAGCGTTTTTTACTACTGCGCAAGCGTAGTAATTTTTTTACGTAATCTACGTATCTTTTTCTTACGTAGATTACGTAAATGCGGTCTGAAAACCGCATTTACGCAATCTATGTAAGAAAAAGATATAGTTATATGACCGTTACTCTGAATACGAGCCGTAAATCAACAACTCAAAACATCTTTATATTTATCTCTACTCTATATCTGACTATGAAATGAATTTTGCGATTTTTTTTTTATAATTTAATAATGCCACATTGTAAGTTTAACCATTTGGATTTTTTGGAGCAATGAGCTACCTGTGTAATATATGCTAATTGCTATTTAAATTCTTTTAATCAATGATGGTTTTTATTTTAAAACTATTATATTGTTATTTTTAACTAAAATATTTTCATTTTAATCAAATTTTAAATGAAAACATATTTTTAATGTTTCATTGAACAAAAACTAAAAATGTTTAAAAAATGTAACATATTTAAATTTATGCAAATAGAAATGTTTCCGGATTGGATCTCTAGAATTAATAGGCAAACACCAAACCAAACGTAAAACCGTTGCGAGTCCCCTCTGTGAAAGCTGTTTTTCGGCTGTCCCTATTTCGAATGCGAGCCCTCTCAGAATTTTGTTTTTATGAATGGGTGAGTATGTGATACTAGTAGCCATGGTTTTCGGGCGCCTGTTTGAGTTCTGGGCATGTGCAGTACATCCACTTGTAAAAATACACACAGAGAGTCTGCACTTACTTAAATGTGAATCCGGTCCAAAATGTGGGGATGTAGCCATAGATGCTGACTCTCCTGGAATGTCTGGGAGACTCCCAAAATCCGGGCAGAATCCCAGGACAGCAGAGATAATGTGTCATCAAGTCCTCCCCATCCTTAGTAACACTATGGATTGATAGACAGGGGGCGGGATTTGCATTAAATCACATCATCTAGCCCTACCCCCACCCCCAGCTATACAAACCAATCTGATTCAAGCCGTCATATTGTGCATGATTGGTTGCAAGTGTCACCTGACCAGATTCTCACCATCATACAACTGCCACATTCCACAGGCAGCTTGTCTGGAGATCCGTCCGACAGGGAGATGCAGGGCCGTAACTAGGGGTGTGCAAAAGGGGCGGCCACACAGGGCGAAAATCTTAAGGGGGCACCAGTAAGTTAATATTGATGGTTAAATTGGCTTGGAATTCAGTTTCAGGGGCACCATTTTTCCTTTTCGCCCCTGGTACTAAAATTTTTAGTTACGGCTCTGCGAAGATGCAAAACTAAAGACCAAAACTATATAAGCAAAAAGATAGTGGGAGCGCTAGCGATACAGACAGTGTGGGCTGTCGTACAAATAAATATGTGCGATCACTAATGAACAGACCTCAGAGCAGCTTCGAACTTAGGGGAAATGGGAACCCCAAAAAATATTTTAAAAAAAGAAAAAACAAAACAAAGGAAGCGCTTGTAGAGACTGAACAAAGTTTTAATTGTTAAAAACACATTTCATTAGATAGAAAAAAGGAAATTTGGAACATAAAATAATAACAGCAATTCTGCACATAAAATACAATAAAAACAATCGGCTGTTGATCAGGCAGCCGAAGGTAGACTCAAGAACACTGATAGACTTGAAGTTGATAAGTCAAAACCGCCTATAATGCACTGATATGGGCTGGTTTGTGAGGTTTGTATTCATAAAAAGTCATACTAAATAGTGCCAATGATAGCCATAACTAGAGAGTCATCCGTATTTCCAGTAATAGTTATTGGAGCCGATAATCAGGGCACTTGGAGAGATAAACACCGCTTATTTGTCAATAGATATGGTACGGACAGCAATAGATATTCTAGCTTGTTTACAGGGTATTATGTATAATTAATAGAGGTACGCTTACCACGATGGAATCGAGACAGTCGAGTGATGGTAAGTGGTTGGCAGTACATATTGTCCGGCGTTGCGAGGGTAAGTAGCCTGATGTCACAACGCTGCAGGGCAAACCTCTATACGGTGTCTAATTGCGCCGTTCTCAAAGCCCGAGTTCGACTCCGGCGGCACCTTTACCAACCAACCTGCAGAGTTGATGCCAATATGCGGGAAGGATGGTGGTATACGGGTGAATAATTTTACCTTGTCATATGGCTGCAGCTCAGTACATCAGACTCCGACAGCATTCCCGCTGGCTGGCCGGCTCAGTCGGCGTCGACAGTCAGCTGATACAGGTAAACAAAGGCCACGTGTTGTTGGTGTCCAATAGATGCCTTTGCGAATCGGATCCTTATAATGGAGATTGTACGGTGAATGGCTTTCTTTAGGTGGTTTAAAAAGGCGGAATAGTAGTGTGAGTTACAAACGGATGTGCAGAGCTGTATAGTAAGCAAGACTAACTTAGTTTCATCATGGATCCCTGAATGACCGAAAGGTTTTTTTTATTTGTGGTCAACCTAGATGTGGAATGTGCAAATTTGGCAACAAATCTTCCACTTTTCACAATATGGACAGAAGTGAATCTTTTCCTATCTCCAAATTCATCAACTGTAGAAGCTGCTTCGTGGTCTACCAGATTAGCTGCAAATGCGGTTTGCAGTATGTCGGTAGGACCATGAGGCAGCTTCAGATTAGATTCGCTGAGCATCGTAGAAATGTTCAGAAAAACTATCAAGCACACTCCCTATCTAGACACATCAACGACCAACATGGTGGTACACCATTAACTGTACCTCTAGGGGGGGGTGACCAGTATGCCCGTCTCTGCCAGAGAGAGGCTTACTGGATTTTTAGGCTGGGGACCCTCTCACCAGCAAACCTTAAACGAATCGATTGAACTAAATCATTTCCAATGAATTTTTCTACCACCCACTATTTCTTGGCCCGATATTGAGGGCCTGGCCCCGTTTCCACCATGCCGGTTCTGTGTCTTCTTAGCTAGTGATTGAGAATAGGTACCATTTTACCTTTCTCACTTTCTAAAGGTTCACAACATTTGTACTATCTATTGTGTACTGTCGTCTAGGCTATTTACCTTTATAGTTATATTATTCAAGTGACCATCAGTTTTTTTGTATGCTCTCCGACCTTTCCATCTAGATTCTTAACCTCCTTGCAATGTGGGTTTTCTATGTAGCTTCTTACTTTTTTGAGGTTTCTTATCACCCGCCACCTTGGTTAAACATTTATATCCGTATATGGATTTTTGTTTTTAATTTATGATGTTTAATCGATAGAGTGCTAACTAATGATTTTAGTTATGTGTTTTTATTTCTTGACTATGTTACTTTAAATTAATTAGTATGTTATAGTTTGTAATTCTGTATTTCATTTCCATTTTTTTATTTTCTCATTTCTTTATTATTTTTTTCTTTTTCCAAATACACCGTTCACTGTATAATTTATGCTTCTCTGCCTCTGTATAGCATGTATAGGATGTTGAACACACACAGGGTTAATGTTTGACCCGACCCAATTATTGTGCTATATAAATCAAACCACTCCTGCTGCTTGACTATCTACCCCTCCTGATGAAACTACGAGTTACATAGAGAAACGCGTTTAGGTACTAAGAGACGCTTATGAAGTGCTAAGAGGTGCTTACTATACAGCTCTGCACATCCGTTTGTAACTCACACTACTATTCCGCCTTTTTAAACCACCTAAAGAAAGCCATTCACCGTACAATCTCCATTATAAGGATCCGATTCGCAAAGGCATCTATTGGACACCAACAACACGTGGCCTTTGTTTACCTGTATCAGCTGACTGTCGACGCCGACTGAGCCGGCCAGCCAGCGGGAATGCTGTCGGAGTCTGATGTACTGAGCTGCAGCCATATGACAAGGTAAAATTATTCACCCGTATACCACCATCCTTCCCGCATATTGGCATCAACTCTGCAGGTTGGTTGGTAAAGGTGCCGCCGGAGTCGAACTCGGGCTTTGAGAACGGCGCAATTAGACACCGTATAGAGGTTTGCCCTGCAGCGTTGTGACATCAGGCTACTTACCCTCGCAATGCCGGACAATATGTACTGCCAACCACTTACCATCACTCGACTGTCTCGATTCCATCGTGGTAAGCGTACCTCTATTAATTATACATAATACCCTGTAAACAAGCTAGAATATCTATTGCTGTCCGTACCATATCTATTGACAAATAAGCGGTGTTTATCTCTCCAAGTGCCCGGATTATCGGCTCCAATAACTATTACTGGAAATACGGATGACTCTCTAGTTATGGCTATCATTGGCACTATTTAGTATGACTTTTTATGAATACAAACCTCACAAACCAGCCCATATCAGTGCATTATAGGCGGTTTTGACTTATCAACTTCAAGTCTATCAGTGTTCTTGAGTCTACCTTCGGCTGCCTGATCAACAGCCGATTGTTTTTATTGTATTTTATGTGCAGAATGGCTGTTATTATTTTATGTTCCAAATTTCCTTTTTTTCTATCTAATGAAATGTATTTTTAACAATTAAAACTTTGTTAAGTCTCTACAAGCGCTTCCTTTGTTTTTTCTTTTTTTTTCTAAACTATATAAGTTTGGTAGGGGGGCCTTTAGATTTTACAGCTGTGGTGGGTTTTAAGCCTTCCACGCGGATCAGCGGCCATACGCAAGAAACTTAAGGCTGCCTTATGGCAGCGTAACTCTGCTATCTCCGCATGAGAAAGGGGAGGTCAGGATTCCGTCCTCCATCTCTACATTCTGGACCGTATTCAGAGATCCTTTTTCACGTATTTTTAGGTACGTTTTAACTGCGCATGCGTAGTCACTTTATTGTGGGGGGAGGCATTTAAATGAGCGCATGAGGGCGCGGTTATTAAGAATCGCATGTACGGCATACATAGACACACGTAAGTACACACGTAAAGATCAGAGTGGTCTATGGAGGTGTAAGTCCCCGATAGCACGGCCGTGAGAGGGGGGTGTTGGTGGGTGTGGCCTTGCTACGTGTGTGCGTATAATTGCGTACTTTTAATAAACGTATCTGTGAATCCAGTGCCTGTTTGTATACAGTCCAGTCATTCATCTGGAGGTTCTAATTCCTTTTTATTTTTAATATTATTATATTACAGAAAATTTTGAAACTGTAAAATAATTACATTTGGGTTGAATGGCAGTTACTTTCTGTCGGGCCTCCTCCCACACACACCACTATGAAAAGTAATGTGACATCCCTATAATTACTATATAAGAAGCTGGAACGTAAAGCCATCATTTAGCACTACAGTACATCAGAAATAATGAACAGTTTATCAGAATCTTCATAGATCCCATATTAACCTTTATTTATCAATTCTCCAGAACTCATAGTGAAAAAAAACAGTGGAGTAACACAATGAAGGGGGTTAAATCATAAATGTCACCTTATCCTTTGCATTCAGACGCAGGGCTGTGAATATAGCAGATTCCTTGGCATTAGGATTCCTATGCACTGTGTTACAATCACAGGGAAGATTAAGCACAAGCGTATCCTTCATGTGAAACCGGGACAGACTAATACCACAAAGCCTCGGGCATGTATAAAACATTCCACGTCTTGCATTCAGAACTAGCGTGGCTCCTTTTACACCCACGTACTAAAAGGAGATTGCATTTAAATGGTATTTGAGGGGTGGATTGGGCACATCTACTGTTGGATTGGCAGAGTTTTCTCCCTGAAAATGGATCTACAGCATTTAATCTTTATATAGAAAGTGAGTTTTTATTGATGTAGTAATTGTGATGCATGGTAAAAATCATTCCATGTTTTTGTTTTATTTGGAGACATCTTGAAGCGATTGTTTTGCTTTTTTACCTTATGGGTACTTACAAGTGCCATAGGGCTACCTTATCTCTCAGTGCAATGTCCGCACGGCCATTAGCACAGATCCAGAACAACGTCCACGAGCGTATTTATGATAGACGGAGACGTAAAAACTTTATTTTGCATGTACTGCGCATGCAGATGTTACACCACGTAACTCAGAGCGTAAGGGCCCGTCACGTATCTTCAGCGTAACCACGAACGAAGGGGCGTGACAGTCATACGACACCTGTATTTACGCTTCGGAGGCGAGGTGAGGCATGTAAATCGTACAGTATGGGCGTGCTTAGGCGTGTAAGTATGTGCAGCCATTACGACTGACAGGAGTTACGCTTGGAAAAGTTAAGGCAGGGTTTGGAAAGTGTAAAATGGCAAAAGTGCGTCCAACCCCCCGCTCTCTCTGGCTAATCTAAATCCCTCCCACCTCCTACTTCTACCTAATCACACCCCAAGGTGGCATTACGCTGCCTCTTTCTACTTAAAATACTCCATGCGGGAGGCGTATTCAGAGATCCGTTTTATTTATGTATGCAATTATACGCACGGCCGGAACAAGGAAACACCCACCAACACCCCCGACACTCCCCTCTCCCGGACGTACTTTCAGTGACTTACAAGTCCATAGACCACTCTGTTCTTTACGTGTGTACTTACGGGCGTAAATGTGCTCTGTCCGTGTGTTACAGCTGCCGTCTAACGGCAAGCTGTATCTGCCGGCTCCCTCCCCGTACTACCCGCTTACCTCTATTCCCGCGGCACATCTCAGGGGATTCCCTAGCCGACAGGCAGCATGGTTACAGCGTCCTAGTAACCATCCACTTGCGCGCCGTCTTCCTGGCTTGGGGGCAGGGTTTTCTGGGCTGTCCTATCACAGGACAGCAGACAGTATTTAACAGCCTACTTACCATTACTCTGCGCCAGTTATAGAGTCTGTTACTCAGTTCTGTGACCTGCTACTTACCTGTGTGCCTAGTGCTTCTGCCTAGTAAACTGTTGCTGTTTGACCCACTTACCTGCCTTGTTTCCTGCCCTTTATTACTTGGTGTACCCATCCCTGTCTCTTACCCCTATTTGTACCTACCTTACCTGCAGTACCTATACTTACCTGAGTGCTAGTGTGTGTAATCTCTTAGGAGATACCTCTGGGTGTTAGCGTAAGCCCTAGTCTGTCTAGTTTTGTCCCGTGATCTGCTTTAGTCCTTAGTGCCACGTTTCCGTGTTTGCCGTTTTGTTTGTCACTGGTGGGTCTCTTCCTACTGGTTCTGCTCCCGCTGACATTCATTAGTTCTTGTCCTCTTTTGGGGTTCACCGTTGGGTGTCTATTCTTTCATCTTCCCGCGAGTCCAAGTTCAACGGGGAACGACCACGCCTTCAGGGGCCGCTCAGTCCATACCCACCATCAGGGGCTCTGGGGAAACCACCTGAAAGGTAAGACCCCGAAAGCTTGTTCGCTCACTCCATTAAGTTCTCAGGATCACTCTGGTACTTCACGGGTAAACCCAGAGTATCCTACACATTCTGCCTGGACTACTCCGGTGCTTCGCAGGTAAACCCGGAGTGTCCTAACAAAACCGACAATAAATACTCAAAGAAAATGCAATATAGACTATCGATGAAAAACAACTGCAGGAAGAAGCTCAGTTCCCATGCCCTAAAAAAGTGTATAATTGTTGTTAAATGTTGTTGTTAAATGAGTATCGCATATCTTAGATCTTGGCCAGAAAAACTGGCTTTAGAATCTGTTTTTCATATTTTTTTTGAAAGAAGCAAATTTGAGCTGACTGCTTAAAAATAGCACTACTTCATTAATAATAAAAATAGGCTGGTTAAAAAAA
>WWET01005289.1:11273-25745 GCA_011038615.1 Limnodynastes dumerilii
CAAAAATAAGATCATCAATGTATCTACCGAATAGCACCAGATTCGCCCCAAAGGGTCCATTCCAGATGAAGTCTTCTTCAAATTGACCCATATAGATGTTCGCATAACTTGGGGCGAACCTGGTGCCCATCGCAGTACCCCTACATTGATGATAGTGCTGCCCATTAAATACAAAATCATTGTGTTCTAAAATAAATTTAACACTATCCACCAAAAATGATCTAAGTGCACTAGTGATATCCGGCTCCCGTCTCAAGGCTTGGTCAACGGCATCAATACCCCTATTGTGGGGGATGTTGGAGTACAAAGACTCCACATCACAAGTTATAAGATGGTAGTTTGATTGCCACTTGATGCCGTTGAGCATCCTTAAGAAACAGGTAGTGTCCTTAATGTGAGATTGTAAACGTGAAACTAAGGGTTGTAAATAAAAATCAACCAAATGTGACAAATTAGAAGTGAGGGACCCAATACCTGCTATAATTGGGCGACCAGGAGGAGACTCTGCAGACTTGTGTATTTTAGGAAGATGATAGAAGGTTGGGATAACAGGATACTTAATAAACAAAAAGTCAAATGTTTCTTTTGTGATGACACCCTCTTCTTTTGCATTAGATATTAGATTCAAATATTTCTCTTGGTTATTTATTAGAGGATTTTTTTGTAGTCTTTCGTAAAACAGCTCATTATTGAGCTGTCTCATTGCCTCAGAAATATAGTCCGTACGGTCCAATATAACCACCCCCCCGCCCTTATCCGCGGGTTTAATAATTACACTGTCATCTTCCAATAATGATTTCAATGCCCCCCTTTCCTCTCCGCTAAGGTTATCCCACATTGTTTTTCCCTCTGATTTTTTACATAGTTTTTTAAAATCTCTAAGTGTGGACTGATAAAAGGTTTCTATATGATCACGCTTCAATTGAAGTGGGAAAAATTCTGACTTCTTTTTTGGTAATATACCACATCTCGAGCTCTCAATTTTTTGTACAGCAGACTCATTTTGCAGATCAGTTAAACATTTTATTGTCTCTCTTTCTTGTGTATTGAATATTAATACATCCTCCTCAATACTACATATATTCTGATGATTTATATCTAATTGGTCATCTTCCACAGTAGAAGGGCTAGATATTTCTTTCCCTTTAGGTTTTACACTAAAAAACTTTTTTCTACATACATTCCTCACAAACTTGTTCAAATCAACAAACAAATTGAACATATTAGGTTTAACTGCCGGTGCATATTTTAATCCCTTTAGGAGGAGAGCATTTTCATTAGGTTTAAGTTGTCTCGAGGATAGGTTAAAGATATTATTTTTCATTGTTAGGTCTTTTTCACACTTTTTGTAGCTATTTTTCCCTTTTCCACCTCTACATCCTCTTCCTCCATATCCCTTTTTCTTTTTGGTGAGTCCAGATAAATGTGTTGATATCGATTTTGGAGAGGGAGCTTGAAATTCTGGTCCATCCCCAAAAAAGACACATTATCTTTATCCCTCTTTATTGTTTCTAGGGCACCTGCATAAGACAATTTTCTTCTTTCCCCTATTTCCTCATTAACCAAGGTCTGTGTGGAAATTGGGGTTCTTATATCTAGTTTTCTATACATAGTATTCCCCTTTTCTAGTTGTTTATCACAATTTGTTCTTCCGGGGATCACTTTATTAGTGTCCCTCTCTCTTTTGTTACTGTTATTTCTATTAGTTAAATTCTGGAATTTTCTATAACTATCCTTCTTCTTAGAGAACTTTCTATTATAGGTTCTTACTTTATTTGTGTCATAATCTAACTGATCTCTATCCATTTTTTCATTCTTAGTTTTAATTATCTCCCTTTCAAATTTTTCTATCCTTTTATTAAAGATCACATCCTTTTCCTCAAACAGAGGATGGTCCTTAAATTTCTTTAAATCTGTCTGTACTCTTTCAATTTCAAGTTTCACCGAATTAATTTTTTGTTGTCTATGTTTAACCAACATCTCCATTAATCTAAAGGAGCACTCATCTAATTGTTGTTCCCATCTCTTTCTAAATTCCTCCTCATTATGAAACGAGGAGGTTTTAAATATTCTTAGTCCCCTAGGGATCTGTTTCTTTTTATAATATTTGTCCAGCGTTAGTTGATCCCACCAATGGCGGGTTTCATCACATACCAGATTTTCTAATTCATAAAAAAGGTCCCTTAATTCTGAGGAATCTAGGATATTAGCAGTGGTCTCTGGTTTAGAGCAAACCTCATCCAGAAACCCCTGTCTTCTTTTTAATCTTTCCTCAGAAGTAAAAAAAGAGGAGGAAGACATTCCAACACACTTTTACACAATATTATATATAAACAAAAAAACACCAATACCAAAAATATACAATAATAGGATAAAGCAGCCTAAAACTCAATGGTTAATAATAAAACAAAGCAAAAAACAGTTTCAATGGCGCTATCCTATAATTCCAGTACAATATAGCTATGGATAAGTCAGCTGCTATATAACCACAGGGGACCACCCTATATACAACAAGACAAATACAGATAGTAAATAGCGCTGTGACTCATCAAGAATACAAATAACTTGACTCCCCCTGATATCATGGTTTTGCCCAGGAGTGATTTTCCTCTCTTATTTTCAAGCTCAGAATCAACTGCCAGTCAAGCAGTTTGCAGACTATCAGCATGCCAAAGAAGAGATAGAGATAGATCACAGCAATATACAAAGAGAGATGAAGGGTTGATGATCTGGACTGCATGTACTTCAAAGGCTGTAAATGTACTGTAAGTGAAGGAATACTGGGTAGAAATTTAAATGTGCAATTTGGGGAAAATAGTAGTTCAGTCCGGGTGTGGGTTCCCGCAAAGAACGGCCCTATTTTGATAGGGCCGTTCTCTTCCAGCCAGTTTCGAACTGGCTGAGATATCGATTGCTTATGCCTCGTACGGTGCTCCGAAAGGTAAGTGGCTAAACTAACCCTAACCTTTCCCCTAATTCTAACCCTAATCCTCCCCTTCCATTACCCTAACCCTCCCTTCTCCCTAGCCTGACCCTAATACTCCCTTCTCTATAGCCTAACCCTAAGACCCCCCTCCCTGCAGCCTGACCCTAACCCTCCCCTTCTATGGTCCTAATCCTGCGGTCTGCGAAAATGAATTGGCGAGTATGCCGATCGGCACACTCACCCATTCATAAAAAAAAATCTAAAATGTCCCCCTATTCGAAACAGAGACAGCCGATAATTAACTTTCAACTGTCTCTATTTCACAAAGCGGGTCATCGGACCGGAGACTGCAACCGGTTCAGTCCCAGCTCTGGAGGCATGAGTAATGTGGAGTCCACCATGTGAAAGTGCAGCTGGCAAGACAGTGTTAGCCATGTTTATGCTATTGCAAGAAGTTTAAAGTTGATGGATAGGAACAGGTCATGAATAGACAAATAACTTACACTGCAAAACTAATCTGACAGCAATCTGAATAATCTATTCCTGCAGTGACACGTGGGCTGCCAGCGCTTAGGCTCCAGAAACACTGCTGATCATTATTTTTTGTGTTCTGCCTCAATAGATAATTAAAACGGAACTCTCAAAATGCATGATTTACTCGAGATCCAGAGACCTCCCATCCCATCCACCATCATATTCTGATTTGTACAACTAACACACATTAACACATGAACTTTGTATATCATGAATCAAATGCTGAATTGGTGTAGTGTTATATCTTTAATACTTTATTTATTTTGAAATGCCATTTAAATATGTGTAAAGAAGAATAGTAAGAAGGATAAGAATATATTAGAAAAGGTAGGCTCTAGCTATTGGAAGTTTGTCCAAGCAAGGGGAGTGTTCACTGGAACTGAGGACACTGCAGAATACCTACGGCGAATGCTTACCCACCAAACCTAGGGAACACTCATAAGGATACTTCTTAATGTAGAAAAGGTACACAATTTAGATAATTGACAAAATTTTATGGACAGTGGAGAAAAGTGTCTACTATACCCTTTGTTGGTGTGCCTTAATGTATTAGCTGTTCAACAGTTCATATAATACCTGAAGCTGGCTGGCTGTTACTATGGAAAGACCAATTACAATGACTACAACAAGAAGTAACTAGCTGTGATCCACCATCCTCCTAGTCTGTTCTACATATCCAAAATGGCATCATCAAGAGCAGCCAAAGGAGAGGTCAAGGGAACATAAGAACCAGTAGGAAGTACAGCAACTGACCCTGTACTTAGACAACACAAATGAGGACAGCTACCCGTTAATCCATAACCCAGATTATCCCCCTAGACTCATCCCCCCACACACTCTCTTTCAACCTGTGTAAATGCTTGATTGCTCCGGATGGGCCAGCTGGTCCCAAAACTATCTTTAAAGACCTATGCTAGGCCTCCTCCCCACCCAAGCATATTATCTCCTAATTCTACCGTCTCATAACAGATACACCCCAACCCCCCCTTCATTTACAGATCCTTGGGAGAAAGACCTCCACACTGCTTTGACAGAAGACTGTAAGAGGATTTTCCAAGATACTTACACTGGCTCACTGAGCTTAAACGTTAAATAAACTCAATATAAAATCCTCTCTAAATGGTACATGGTCCCTCACCGTCTTCACAATATCTCCACCTCCCTTTCCTCCCAATGATGGTGCTAAGTAAACATGATAGGCACATTTCTACATATCTGGTGGGACTGCCCATGTCTCAAACCATTTTGGCAAGCCGTTATTTCAATCACTCGTACACTTACTAGTATAGGAATTCCTCTAACCCCTGAATATTGGCTTCTATCTCTTCCCACTTGCAAAATACAAGAAAACTTGACTAACTACGGCTGCTAGAGCCACCATCCTAACCCATTGGAGATCACCCACATTGCGAGAGTGGATTCACCGTATAGACCACTATATCAACATGAAGGACATCATTTCTTTGGCCAAAGACAAAAATGAAGACTTAGGGGCTACCTGGTTTTACTGGTCACACTTTACCTGACTAATGCTCAATTATCAACCATACTCCCCTTCTTTCTTGTCATAGTGGATCTGACCCACTCTTCGACAATACCACCACAACCTATATCCCAATCTGATCAATTTCAACGCTAAGCCTGGTCTAAAAAAAACCCCTCCCACCCCCACACTCACATACATAACTTTCCTCTCCCCATATCTTCCTCATTAAAACGTTATCATGCACACAGTGGCTGATCCTCTTTAAACTCACCAGCTATTCATAGGACTGCGACCGATTATTTGAGGATGCTAATTTCCTCTATTACCGATATTGAAAAATAAATAAAATATGCGCTCTTGCATAGAGAATGTGTGGTTATAATTGACTTAAGCAGCTTAACTCAGGATAACTAATCCTAATACAAAAATAGAAAAATAAAAAGAAGCGCTTAAAAGTCAATAATCCAATAGTAAAAATTGAATATTTTTTTCCACGAGATATACATGCAGTAGATGCTGCATGTATATCTTGCCGTTTTCAATTGTGGTGCCATTAAAGTGAACAGCCCTGAGTGGATCACATTGACGTCCTAAGGTGGGTGAGACTTATTCCATCTTCAGTGTGTTTATACCTCTTTTCTCAGCTCATATCTGCATACACTTCATCGGATCTTCAGTATTTATTGCCATAATTTTTTGCTATATCAATTATAACATTGGACAGTGCTTGGGTACTGTTGGGATCAAGATTAAGGACAAGCTATCATAGCCTCCTTAGGTTAATATATCAAGCTTACCTGTGAGTCTTTGACCAGGGAGTTGAACACTGAATATTTCCTAAATTATCTTCTATATTTCATATCTGCATACCACTGAGAGAGTGGACTAATTATCATCTAGGAACTTCTCGTTTTGTGTGTTTTTTTTTAGGATCTTTCAGAAGCACTCAATTGATTATCTAAAGAGCAGCACCTATTGAATCAATATTTAACCATTTATGCACAATAAGGTTTTTTATTGTTCAGATTTATATATATCTCTCATTTGTACTTTCTTGATACTGTGAAGTAATATGTATAATGTTGCTATATCAGCCAGAGATTGTTTAATTGTTTTTAACACTTGTGGAAATAAAATATTACATTTTTTACTATTGGATTATTGACTTTTAAGCGCTTCTTTTTGATTTTCTATGACTGATATTGGGCTGGATCCAGACTTAAGAAGGAGCTTGAAATTAAGGACCTGATTCACACTTAAGAATCTTCTTAAAATAAGAACTTAAAGTCACTCCTATTCAAAGATAAATTCCTGCATGCAAAGAATACAATTAACTCGACTCCCCCCGAAAACAACATGGTTTTGCTCAGGAGTGACTTTAAATTCTTATTTCAAGAAGATTCTTAAGTGTGAATCAGGTCCTTAATTTCAAGCTCCTTCTTAAGTCTGGATCTAGCCCATTGTTATAACTGAGTCAACCTTGTTTTATTTCTATTATGCTATATATGTGCTGCTCACACCTGCTTTACTGATGTACAGACCATCCACTTTGAGCTTTCATAAATAAAGAATTTACAGAAATAAATGAGCCTGACGCTGATGGCCATTACTACATAGCTTCCCATTGCTCAGCAATGGCACACTGTAAAGAACATGTGTTGTATATTATAGTCGTAGTTGGAAGTAAAGACAAAAAAACAGCAACCAGTGTCCATGTGGGTATGATGGTGCAGATTTTAGGCATTTTCATAATCAGGAATTCTATATAACCGGGGACAAAAAAGAGAAGGACTGCACAAGCGAAAAAAAAAATTAAATAAATAGATATAGATAGATACAATGTAGCGTGCTAATATGAGGTCTCAGAATTAAACCAGAAAAGAGAAAAGGGTGTTAGACACACCCAAAGCGAGACCACTTAATTGCACAGCTATAACTCCGTTTCTCAAAAAAATATCACCACAAATTACTGAAAAATTACAACATTTTTATTATTACCATACATAAATAAAAAAGGACAAAAGAACACCCTAATAGCAAAAATATTAAGATACAAGAACCTCTCCGTGTATATCTTAATAATACAATCAGTTGCACTAGAGCAAATTATTGTTCAAAGTACATAAAGTTATAAAGGACAGTGAGGGTAAAATACTTGATAGTATATAAGTTTTGTATCAATAATAACACAGTATCAATGGTATAGCGAGGATAGTATAAATAAATTGTATCCAAAATAGTAATACAAAGTATCAATGATATAGTAGAGACAGTATAAATATGCACAATAAAGAATTGTAAATAATCAGTCAAGTGCAACAAATATACAGGGAGAAACAAGATTTCAATGGCACAATACAGGTAAGAATACCAGACCAAAATACAAATACACTATTACCTAATCTAATGTCCGGAGGCCGTCCCTGTATGAAACCCCTAACGGTCACACTTCACCCATTCCTGGGATAGTTAATATCCCTACCCTAACTAACACCATATTACCCATATTGTCAATGGAGAGATGAAGAGTCCCGATGCACACGGGAAGTAAAATGATCCCCAACGCGCGTTTCGCTCAGCTTCGTCAGGAGGGGTGTGTGCAGGAACATATGTAGGTAAGGTATTTAAGGAGAAATCCACCAATCATGAAGATCCTGCTACACCTGGGTAATAATTGAACAACAGGAAGAACGAAAGAAATATTACCATGGAGCAAACGATGTTTAAAAGACAGTGCAAAAATGTCTCTATCAATAAAATTCTATTCATATATAAGTCATCTAATGACCGTATAATACATAAAACTAAAGTTTGTATAATTAATCATGATCTTATTAGTATTTATTTCATTCAAATTCCTTATTGGTCTCAAACAAGGTCTGAGTTCATGAGGTGATATCTTCACGTATAAGAAAATACAAAAATAATAAAACAAAATAAATAAATAGTAACATTTAAGGTTTATATCTCTGTCTAATTTGTGAATAACAAATCATTTAAAATAAACACCTAGGGCAAGATGTTAAATATATAAACAAATATAATAAAATTATCTAATAAGTTTAGACTTAAAAATAAAAATGTATATATACAGTTGTGGTCAAAATTATTCAACCCCCACTGAAATTGAATGTTTTGGCCAGTTTGACTTTGATTTTGATCATTCAGTTATCTTGCTTACATTTACATGAAAGAGGCACTTGTAGGTCAGAGAAATATAAACTTAAGTTTATAATGAAATAACCACAAATGTCTTTTCTGTGCTCACATCATTATTAGTTTTTATTCAACCCCCAAGTGACATTCAATCTTAGTACTTAGTACAACATCCTTTTACAGTTATAACAGCTTTTAAACGTGAAGCATAGCTTGACACAAGTGTCTTGCAGCGATCTACGGGTATGTTCGCCCATTCTTCATGGGCAAAAGCCTCCAGTTCAGTCAAATTCTTAGGCTTGCGCACTGCAACTGCTTTCTTTAAGTCCCACCAGAGGTTCTCAATCGGATTTAAGTCTGGTGACTGCGATGGCCACTCCAAAATGTTCCAGCCTTTCCTCTGCAACCATGCTCTAGTGGACTTGGAGGTATGCTTGGGATCATTGTCCTGTTGAAAGGTCCAACGTCTCCCAAGCCTCAGGTGTGTGACGGACTGCATCACATTTTCATCCAATATCTCCTGGTACTGAAGAGAATTCATGGTACCTTGTACACGCTGAAGCTTCCCTGTACCTGCAGAAGCAAAACAGCCCCAAAGCATTATTGACCCTCCGCCATGCTTCACAGTAGGCAAGGTGTTCTTTTCGTCATATGCCTTGTTCTTCCTCCTCCAAACATAGCGTTGATCCATGGGCCCAAACAGTTCTAATTTTGTTTCATCAGTCCACAGAACACTATCCCACAACTTTTGTGGTTTGCCCACATGACTTTTGGCATACTGCAGTCGACTCTTCTTATTCTTGGGAGACAGCAAGGGGGTGCGCCTGGGGGTTCTGGCATGGAGACCTTCATTACGCAGTGTGCGCCTTATTGTCTGAGCTGAAACTTCTATACCCACATCTGACAAATCTTTTTTCAGTTCCTCAGCAGTCACACGGGGACTTTTATCCACTCTACGCTTTAGGTAGCGCACAGCAGTCGAAGTCAGGATCTTCTTTCTTCCACGACCAGGTAGCATTTCAATAGTGCCCTTTGCCTTGAATTTGCGAATGATGCTTCCTATGGTGTCTCTTGGTATGTTTAACTTCTTTGCAATCTTCTTATAGCCATTGCCCTTGCTGTGAAGACAAATCACCTCTTCTCTTGTCTTCCTGGACCATTCTCTTGACTTCACCATGTTTGTAACCACACCAGTAAATGTCTAGAAGGAGCTGAGTATCACAGTCATTTTAAAGCTGCCCAATTGGTGCTTATTATGCTTGATTGGTGCTCGGTGACATCCACAGGTGTTTTCAATACCTGATTGAAAACACCGGAATGAACCTCTCTTCTTCAGAGTGGTAGTCTTTAAGGGGTTGAATAATTGTGGCAATGAGGAAACCACAAAATAAACATTTACTACTGTGTTATATAAACAATTGATGTCATTTTAGTTGCATTTGGTTCTTTAAAACGTCCTTGTAGGATTTCATTCTGAATAAAATTCCAAATGTACACTATAGTCCCTAAACCCCTTTACAGCATTGGGGGTTGAATAATTTTGAACACAACTGTAGTTGCAATGGGCAGCGGACTGACCCGAAATGGGGTGATCAGGGAGGTCATTGTTGGACCTGAGGTGCCGGAAGGATCGGCGTTATATATTATGTCTAAAAAGCATGGTGCTGTATATATATATATAAAAACACATAAGCACTGCTAATATAGTGAGAAGTTACTAATAACATGAAGCTCAATGGAAGGAAAAAAGGATTAAAAAAAAGCAAATAAATGTATATCATCTAAAGGTGTAATCTGTAAATTCAATTAATCTCCCAAATCACATTGATCATAGCCACCTACAGCATAGTATATTGATACATATAATTACACTCCTAAGTTGATAATGGATATCAAAAGTATATTATATCAATCAATACAGTTATATATCCAAATTAAACTGATGATCAATCAATTATAATAACAATCACCTCAAGTTACAGATGAAAAACAATTGTTTAAAAAAATTAATAAAAAAAGGAAAAGGAAAGAAAAAAATTTATAGATTTAAAATAAATGAATTTTACATTTTTATATTATTAAGTTCTTATAAAAAGGGGGTGTAAGAGACACTTTCGTTTAAGCCCGATGGAGCGGATGTATTCATCAAAAAGATCATACGTAATTCCTTCTGGAGAAGAATGGTGTCAACATTACCTCCTCTCAAATTGAGTGAGGCTCGTTCTATTATAAATGCCTGAAGTCCCTGTGGTTTAGCATGGTGCTCAAGCATAAAATGTCGAGCAACTGGGGATAATGTTCTCATGTTTTCACGATCCTTAGTGCTATTTTTAATGGACTTTATGTGCTCCAACAGTCTGATTTTAAATTTACGCAGGGTTTTCCCAATGTATCTTTTGCCACACGGGCAAATCTGACAATAGATGACCTGCGTAGTGCTGCAGTTGTAATGAGTCACAATTTGATGTTGATAATTGTATCTATCCAACCACTCTTTATTTTTGATCATAAAAGGACAAGCCTTACAATTCCCGCAAGGGTAAGAGCCTGTATAAGTCGATCTAGTGGACTTAAGAGTTTGATAGTGGCTCATTACCAGTTGGTCACGCAAATTGCGTGATCAGCGCCAGCCTACAGGAATCCTTTCCTGTACCACATTGGCAAGCTCCTCATCAGCTCTGAGGACATGGGAAAATTTGTTAAGAATCCCACTTATTTGTTGGGACTCCTGACAATAATCACCAATGAACCTAACAATCTTGTTATCACTGATTTTCTTAGATTTAGGTCGAATTAATTGCGCCCTGGCCATCTGAATAGTTGCATTATATGCTTTAGACAAAGAGCGCTTGGAGTAACCCCTCTGGAGAAGGAGAGTTCTCAAATTCACCGTTTGTACTTTAAAAGTATAAAAATTCGAACAATTGTGGCATGTTCTAATGTATTCTCCTTTGGGGATGCCCCTAATAGTCGCCTTGGAATGGGAACTTGTACAGTGAAGGATGCTGTTTGTGGCTGTCCTTTTACGAAACAGCTCTGTTTCTATATAACATTGCTCATCTAGATGGACAGTAGTATCAAAGAAATTGATTGAGGTCCTGCTGCTTTCCATCGTCAGTCTCAGGTTGAGGTCATTAGTATTTAAAATTTCATAAATTCCACCAGCAGCTCGGGGCTGCCCTGCCACAGGAAGAAGACATTGTCTGTATATCGAAGCCACATGGGCACCCACTTAGTATAATGCCCATGGGCTTTGGCAAAGACTATCTCGCGCTTCCACCAGCCGAGATATAAATTGGCATAGGTGGGAGCGCAGGCCGTCCCCATGGCAGTCCCCCGAGTCTGAAGGTAGAATACCTCATCAAAGAGGAAAAAATTCCTAGTGAGCACAAACCTGAGAAGGGAGATGAGAAAGTCGCTGAAATCACTGGCAGTATTAGTATCCAGAAAAGACTTGACTGCATCTATCCCCCTTTGATGGTCGATACTGGTATATAAAGATTCCACGTCACACGTTACAAGTAACGTGGACGTGGAAACATGGATATCCTCCAACCTGAGGAGAAAGTCCATAGTATCGCGAATGTATGAGGGAAGGATCAAGACAAATGGACGCAGATGAAAATCAAGGTACCTACTAGCTTTCTCTGTATGAGAGTCATTACCTGCAATAATAGGACTGTTGGAGCACATAAACTCCATTAAAAATAGCACTAAGGATCGTGAAAACATGAGAACATTATCCCCAGTTGCTCGACATTTTATGCTTGAGCACTATGCTAAACCACAGGGACTTCAGGCATTTATAATAGAACGAGCCTCACTCAATTTGAGAGGAGGTAATGTCGACACCATTCTTCTCCCGAAGGAATTACGTATGATCTTTTTGATGAATACATCCGCTCCATCTGGCTTAAACGAAAGTGTCTCTTACACCCCCTTTTTATAAGAACTTAATAATTAAAAAAAAAAATATTCATTTATTTTAAATCCATTAAAAAAAATTCTTTCCTTTTCCTTTTTTATTAATTTTTTGAAACAGTTCTTTTTCATCTGTACTTGAGGTGATTGTTATTATAATTGATCGATCATCAGTTTCATTTGGATATATAACTGCATTGATTGATATAATATACTTTTGATATCCATTATCAACTTAGGAGTGTAATTATATGTATCAATAAACTATGTTGTAGGTGGCTATGATCAATGTGATTTGGGAGATTAATCGAATTTACAGATTACACCTTTAAGATGATATACATTTATTTGCTGTTTCATCCTTTTTTCTTTCCATTGAGCTTCATGTTATTAGTAACTTCTCACTATATTAGCAGTGCTTATGTGTTTTTTATATATATATACACCTTTATGTTTCATCTGTGACCTATTGTGGAATCTTGGTGATAGTATATTACTCTTGATTAATTGCTGGTATATTTGGAGAGGTCTGGCCTATATATACATTTTTATTTTTAAGTCTAAACTTATTAGATAATTTTATTATATTTGTTTATATATTTAACATCTTGCCCTAGGTGTTTATTTTAAATTACTTGTTATTCACAAATTAGACAGAGATATAAAACTTAAATGTTACTATTTATTTATTTTGTTTTATTATTATTGTATTTTCTTATACGTGAAGATATCACCTCATGAACTCAGACCTTGTTTGAGACAAATGGTACTTGCACATATGGAATAAAATAAAACAATTGTAACTAATGCCAGATACATCTTGTAACTGTGGATTAACAGGGTAAAAATATAAAAATATATAGAAAATAGGCAATCCTTACGTAGTTGATATGTGTTACTTTAATACAACTTGCTTTCTATATTATTTGTAAATGCTGAATGCTTCTAACTTATACCCCTAATCATGGGTGCACAATGCATGATGCTAATGGAGCTGGCCGTTTCCCATCGTTCTATCAAGGGTTAAATCATGTACCAATAAGGAATTTGAATGAAATAAATACTACTAAGATCATGATTAATTATACAAACTTTATTTTTATGTATTATACGGTCATTAGATGACTTATATATGAATTGAATTTTATTGATAGAGACATTTTTGTACTGTCTTTTAAACATTGTTTGCTCCATGGTAATATTTCTTTCGTTCTTCCTGTTGTTCAATTATCACCCAGGTGTAGCAGGATCTTCATGATTGGTGGATTTCTCCTTAAATACCTTCCCTGCATATGTTCCTGCACACACCCCTCCTGACGAAGCTGAGTGAAACGCGCGCTGGGGATCGTTTTACTTCCCGTGTGCACAGGGACTCTTCATCTCTCCTTTGACAATCTGGGTAATATGGTGTTAGTTAGGGTAAGGATATTTTCTAGCCCAGGAATGGGTGAAGTACGGCCGTGAGGCCTTTAGGGGTTTCATACAGGGACGGCCTCCGGACATTAGATTAGGTAATAGTGTATTTGTATTTTGGTCTGGTGTTCTTACCTGTATTGTGCCGTTGAAATCTTGTTTCTCCCTGTATATTTGTTGCACTCGACTGATTATTTACAACTCTTTATTGTGCATATTTATACTGTCTCTACTATATCATTGATACTTTGTATTACTATTTTGGATACAATTTATTTATACTATCCTCGCTATACCATTGATACTGTGTCATTATTGATACAAAACTTATATACTATCTAGTATTTTACCCTCACTGTCCTTTATAACTTTATGTACTTTGAACAATAATTTGCTCTAGTGCAATTGATTGTATTATTAAGATATACACGGAGAGGTTCTTGTGTCTTAATATTTTCGCTATAAAGGGTGTTCTTTTGTCCTTTTTTATTTATGTATGGTAATAATAAAAATTTGGTAATTTTTCAGTAATTTGTGGTGATATTTTTTTGAGAAACAGGGAGTAATAAGTGGTCTCGCTTTGGGTGTGTCTAACACCCTTTTCTCTTTTCTGATTCTATATAACCAGTAAGAACTTACATTGATTGGAGATTCACAGGGACAGTTATTGTGAAGTGCTCTAAATGGACCAGGTCCAGTGGACAGAATAAGCTGAAATTCTTATTAATTCAAAAGGCTTAGCAAGTACAAAAAATGGCTTTACTATAAAGATAACTTGAAATTGTTTTGCAGCTTCATCAAGGCACTTTGCAAAGCCCTTTTCATGAATGTTTGGTTGCAGTCAAGTGCGTTGGTTAAAGGTCCAATATGAGACGGCTGAACCTGGAAACATGAAACTTTTTTTTATCATTTACATCTTACTGAAAGGGGGGGGGGTCATGAAAATAGGAGCATAGAGAATATAAAAAAAATTATATTGATATGACAGCAACGTTTACAATTAAAGAACTGGCAAACAATGTTGCTACTATATATA
>WWET01005289.1:36833-59044 GCA_011038615.1 Limnodynastes dumerilii
ACCATCATGTCTCCAAGCCGCCAGTATCCACCATCATATCTCAGGCCCCCCCCAATATCCCCATCATGTGCCTCCAACCCTCCCCCCATTATAAACCATCATGTCTCTTTAAGACCGCATATACGCAATCTATGTATCGAAACGATACGCAGATTACGTACAATAGCTACTACGCATGCGCAGTAGCTACTGTTTATTGAACTATGTCCGTCTATGCAAGACGGACGTAGTACTGGATCCGGCCCTAAATCTTTAACCTTGTGTTTTTCATTTGCTTGCGCCTATCCTGGGGTGCCTCTATATTTACCTTTTGTCCTTATGTGAAGAGTTGGTTTCACATCTTTTACACCCATAGCTTTCAGGCTGCATAAGCTGTGTGAACATAGTGAGCGCTAAACTTTTTCTCATACATACTCTATACTGAAATGGTTGTACTAATAAATAAAGTTGGTATAATTAGAACCGGAGTCCACTCATAACTGGTTCACTTTTATATAATAAAACAGTTCAGTTTATTGTAGCACGCTGTGGATAAAATGAAACAGAATACTGTTGATAATATAGGACCTGATTCACACTTAAGAAGCTGCGGCTTCTTAAGTGCGCATCTGAACAAAATTACCTACTGCGCGTGCGTAGTAGATAATTTACGCTATCTACGTAGCCGATAGGCACGTAGATAGCGTAGGTGCGGTCTTTACAGACCGCACGCAGTGTGTCCCGTAAAAAAAGGCGGCATAATGCCACCTCGGGGCGTTATTAGTCAGAAGTGGGAGGGGGGAGTCATTTAGATTAGCTGGGGAGGGCGGGTGGGAGGCGGAGAGGTGCAATGTCCGTATAGACATTACACGGACACATAAGGTAGCCCTATGGCACTCGTAAGTGTCATAAGGTACCTAAAAACAGGGGCTGGGTCGGGGGATGGAAGACTGAGTTAGATGCGCATCTACATGCACCTAACTCACTCTTAAGTGTGAATCCGGTCCACAGTGCCTACGACTTCCAAATGGGATTAGAAAGTGCTCCTTAATAGCGTGTCAAACTATCAATAGTAATGCAGTAACCACTGTGAGAGATAGTTGTAAAACAGGAGTGCTGTGATTTAGATGATGATAAATGCAAATGATATAGACTGGTACCGGAGCCGCCGGTCCAACTGTAGCCGGTTCACTAATATCAAATAGATTGGTACAATTATTGTAGAATGCTAAATAATAAACGAGAACTGAGAACCCTTTATAATCCAAAGCGGATGCTGGTCCGATGCACACTGTGAATGACAGTTTTGTGCCTTCGGGAAGGTGTGCCGCGCTTTCAAAAAGTTTTAAAAGTTCTCCTTAGTAGCGTGTCTATTGAAAATCACACAACATTGTGGCACACATATCCAATATTAATAATGTGGATTAGTCTGATATTGTGAATAGTCTAAGTTGGTAAAAGGCAGATTTAGCAGCAAGTGGTCTATTAGAAGGCAGCTCTTATGTGTTTCTCCTCCTTGGTTTCGTCAGAGAGCATGAATATTGAGTCTAAAAGTACCTGGTTATATATTGCTTGTTCACAGGTGATTATCGTCATAATTGATTATGCAACCTAAAACATTAGTGTGGACTGTAGTAATACCGTATAAATACAGAATTCAACAGAACAATTAAATTAATTAACCTTTCATAATATATGAACGAATGAATAAATAAATAAACAAGGTTTAAACAAAAATAAACCCTTTTACAAGTTTAGTGAACAGCTCTTGTAGTATAGCAACAATATAATTAAGTTAAAAAGAACACGAATGTCATATAACTAATCAATACATACATCAAACACCTAATGGTTAAAATAAAAATATATATATTATATAAAAAGTAAATAACTATGCAAGACAATAATATTAAATAAAAAACTCATTAAACTGTTTAAAGAAACAAAAAATGTTTAAAGAAACAAAATTAATAACAATAGTTTTCTTGAAATTAACGGAATCTTAGTGTCCTCCTTTGGACAGAGCATCAGCATTATAAATAAGAAATGTGTCACTTTTGATAAACCTGCATAGGAAGTTATACATAAGTATAAATAAATACATAAATAACGACTGACAATATTATTAGGAAGCAGTATATAAGGGGGAACAGATAAGACAATTATATAGAAACTATAGGGCTATTAAAATAAATATAAATTGGAACTTTTTACATTATCTATCTATATAAAAACCATTCTGCTCCTCACCGTTAAACGCATGCGCAGTAGTGTCCACATGTTGGGACGCTACTTCGCATGCCCAACAGTGAGGGGCAGAAAAAAACTTTCAAAAACCCACACACAAACACACACATTCCCCCCTACCACCTGTGAGTCCCTTTTACTTACATTTAGCGGCGGCAGGAAGCTCCCAGTATTGGGACCCGCCGCCTGCAGCCGCTCTCTCCTCCTGCCCACACTGAAGTTCTTGTCAAATCCAAGATGGTGGGCGAGGTCCGTCTTAGGAAGGACCCCGGCCGCCATCTTGGATGTGGCAGGAACTTCCAGAATGCAGAGGTAAGGTGGAGATGGCGGCAGGGGGTCCCTCCTCTGCTACCTAACAACAGAGACATTCTGTTGCTATGTAGCAGAGGAAGGACTAGCCACCGGCATCTTGAGAATACTGGGGGACTGGAGACACATGGTCGGAGATAATGGGAAAAAGGCTGAGGACATGAAGGAGATACTGGGGGGGGGGGGGGNGTGGGGGGGGGGGGGAAATAAATGGGAAATATTTTTTCCATCTTTATGACGGGTTTTGGACTAGTCTCTAATATTAAAGAAGAAGAATGGCTTTTTCAGACAAAAGAGAGTAACCCACATCATTGTCTAACGTTTCATGGATCTAAATGATCACATTGTTATTCTGTAATATAAAAATGAAAGGATAGCAATCTACCTGGAATATCCATATGCACACATTCATGCACAAACACATACATACACCCATGTACATATATAAAATGGTAATTGGGAGACATAGAATGGAGTTTGAAAATCCAAAAGGATTCTCTTCTGCAGAGAAGTGAAAACCTATCACCTTCTTTAATAGAATTATGGATCATCTCAATCCCTTCACTGTTATACAGTCCAAATTGCCACCATGTACCGAGTTGATATGTCAGGACAGAGAATGAAAGTTGTTCTTTCAAAATATTCCTGCAATGTTCTAGGAATCAAACAGAAAGCTGTCTCGTTGTTCTACCAACATAACCCATGCCACAATGGCATTTGATCAGGTAAACAACGAAACAGCTTTTACAGTTGATATAACTTGATCCTATAAGATGATCCATCGCCCTAGTTAAATTGCAATAAATTTACAGGTAATGCATTGTACACATCCACATTTATAGCAGCCTTTCATTGTAGAAGGTAGCCAAGTGGTTAGGAAATTTTGTGATCACAGTTGAGGATTTTAAAGTTATCCTCAATATTCCTTTTTATCTGTTTTGAATGAGAATTAAAATTGCATAATAAACATCTCCATCTCTTGTCTCAATCTCGGTTTTTTCTAATATTGTAATCTTTTTATTTGATAATAAATCAACTCTATTTTTCTCTAAAGCATCCTGAAAAGCTGACTCAATAAGTGATACTGGATATCCCTGAGTATAGAATGCATCCTTCAGATGTACACTTTGTTTATTGTATTCCAAGACTGAGGAACAGTTTCTCCGTAATCTGAGAAACTGTCCTTTGGGTATGGTGCAACATACCTAGATTATTAGTCTAGATAATTAAATGCTACAGTCCAGATGCCTCAGTGATTTGTTTTAGGAATATTTCCTACTATATAATCTGTAAATACATGTAGATTTTTTTTATATATGTATATGGGTGTATGTATGTTTGTGCATGCTTATATATGTGCATGCATAAGCATATATATATTTGTCTGTACAGACATGTGTATGTGTGCCTAGGGACATCACAGGTAGATTGCGATCCTTGAATTTTTAGAATACAGAATAACAATGTGATAATTTAAATCAGAGACGTTAGACAATACAGCATGTGGGTCTGAAAGATCCTTAATATTAGAGATAATGCAAAAAGTTCCAATATATAATTATTTTAATAGTCCTATAGTTTCTATGTAATTGCCTTATCTGTTCTCCCTTATATACTGCTTCCTAATAATATTGTCAGTCGTTATTTGTGTATTTATTTATTTATACTCATATATAACTTCCTATGCACGTTTATCAAGAGTGACGCATTTCTCATTTATAATGCTGATTCTCTGTCCAAAGTAGGACACTTAGGACCTGATTCACACTTAAGAATCTTCTTAAAATAAGAACTTAAAGTCACACCTGGGCTAAACCATGTTGATTGCAGGGGAGTCATATTTCATCTGTTGCTAACAGTACTAGTGTTGAGAGGTGATATTTCCTTTCACAAGTCTAAATAACAGTGTGATAGTAAAGCTGGTCAGTATCTGTGTGCAGTAAGCAATTCAAAGATATATCCCTGCATGCAAAGAATACAATTAAATTAAATTAATCCCCCCTGCAATCAACATGGTTTTGCACAGGAGTGACTTTAAGTTCTTATTTTAAGAAGATTCTTAAGTGTGAATCAGGTCCTAAGATTCCAACAATTTCAAGAAAACTACTATTATTAATTTTGTTGCGTTAAACAATTTTGCTTCTTCAAACAGTTTTAAAGAGATTTTTTTTATTTATTATTAGTGTCTTGCATAGTTATTTACTTTATATATTTTTTTATTTGTTTTATTTTAACCATTGGGTTTGATGTATGTATTGATTAGTTATATGACATTTGTTTTTTAATTATACTGTTGCTATATTACAAGAGCCGTTCACTAAACTAAAAAGGATTTCTTTTTGTTTAAACCATGTTTATTTATTCATTTATATATTTATTACAAAAGGCCCATTGAATTCTGTTGAATTCTGTATTTATACGGTATTACTATAGTCCACACTAATGTAATAGGTTGCATAATCAATTATGACGATAATCACCTGTGAACAAGCAATATACAACCAGGTACTTTCAGACTCAATAATCATGCTCGCTGACGAAACCAAGGAAGAGAAACACGTAAGAGCTGCCTTCTAATAGACCACTTGATGCTAAATCTGTCTTTTACCAACTTAGACTATTCACAATATCGGACTAATCCACACTATTAATATTGGATATGTGTGCCACAATGTTGTGTGATTTTCAATAGACACGCTACTAAGGAGGACTTTTAAAACTATTTGAAAGCACGCCACACCCGTCCAGAAGCACAATACTGCCATTAGCAGTGTGCTTCGGACCATCATCCACTTTGGATTATAAAGGGTTCTCAGTTTTCATTTATTATATAGCATTCTACAATACTTGCACCAATCTATTTGATATAAGTGATCCGGCTACAATTGGACCGGCGGCTCCGGTACCAATCTATATCATTTGCATTTATCATCATCAAAATCACAGCACTCCTGTTTTACAACAATCTCCCACAGTGGTTACAGCGTTACTATTTATAGTTTAACATGCTATTAAAGAGAACTTTCTAATCCCATTCACTATATTATCAACATGATGCAATTCGGATCAATTAAGTATTCTGTTTCATTTTATACACAGCGTGCTACAATAAACTGAAACTAATTATACCACCTGTATTTATAAGTATAACAATTTCAGTATACTTGCTTTGGGATATTCTACAACTTATCCTTACAGTGGACATTTTGTTACCTACAGCAGTTGGGTCAGAATTATGCACAATGCTAATCATCGATAAGACTTTGTTGTGATTTTTACAGGACAATTCATCTATCCATTTTTCATCATCTGGTATTTATTTTATTACCACCAGCCAACATTCTATAATATATACATCTATTTTTTTCATATTGAAATAATTGTTATATTTTCAGTGTTTTACTGATCGATTCAATTTGTGTTTTTTGACATTTTCTGGTCTTTATCAGCTTTCTAACCACGCTCCTTCAGTTCCTATTATGATTTGGGAGATATTTATGGTAGATCCTTCTGTTTATCTCTATCTATAATAGTTACTTTTAATCAATTTGATTGATTTGTGCCATAACTTAGTTTTTTTTTGGTAACCTACTAGTTAGAGTAATGATATCAGCATTTAAGGTCTTGTATTTAATCTTGCAAATTGTTGTTTTATTTATTTTATTGTATCGGTTTTGCTTTTATTAATTAATTAAACTCTATATTTTTACGCAGAGCTCTACCATTCCTTTATGAATAAGATATAAAGTCTAAATTGTGTGGCGGTTTTTAGGATGAAGTGGGAATTGTATAGTGGAGACAAGGACACTGTCTGTAGTGTATAGTGGTGACTATGATTTACTTTATTTTATTGTGGTTAGACACTTACTATGATCTAGGATGGTTATTGGTGTTAAATTGTTAAACAGAAGGGCACAAATGTAAAATTCGCAGAGGGTGCCAAACCCTCTAGCACTGGCCCTGATGGTGTAATTTGTAACATAGAGGGGCTCTAATTGCTATGTGTAACAGCAGAAAGAAGCTATTGCGACAGGGAGTAAAGATTATTAAAGACGGCTTCCCCCCGACGCTCTCACCGGGTGCCGCCGCAGAAACATTTTGGTATCCTTGCCAGGGCAGTGCGGGTGGAACGTGACAGGAGTCCGGCAGCTGATAAATTTCTGACAGTCTGCCAGCACACAGATTTTCCTGCTACATGCGTATGACGCCGAGGAGAGCATAGTGCAGGTATGCTCTCTGCACTTATCAGTGCATAAAAAAAATAATAAAAGGTGATGGGGCAACATTGGGGACATGATGAGGAGGGAGACAACACAGGAGGAGATGATGGGGAAGGGGGACAACACAGGAGGAGATGATGGGGAAGGGGGACAAAACAGCAGGAGATGATGGGGAGAGGGATAACACAGGAGGAGATCATGGGGAGCTGATGAGGGGAAGGAGAGATGATGGAGATAGAGAACTGACATAGGGGAGGGGGAGATGATGAAAATTTGGAGATGGTAAATTGAGAGGGGGAGATAATGTAATGGTATGGTGATGAATGGGGAGGGGGAGATGACGAAGAGAACGAGGAGGAGGTTATAATGAAAGGGGTGGAGAGTGTGTAGTACAAACAGATTTCTAAAAGCTCAGATTATCGTCCCAGACAGGCTCTGGCACGATTATATGATCAGAGGGAATTCCAATTTGATTATCGTCCCAAGAGGACGATATCTTGTACCTCCACCTCCTGGCTGCAATTTCCCTGTTGGGGAAACTCTGGCCAGGTGGTGAGGTGCCACACACTACTGTCAGAAACAATAGCTGCGCGGTCTCATTCAGAGAATATCGCTCCCAGCCTCTGCTTCGTATGGTGCCGATAGTGGGACCAAATATCGGCCACCATATGCTGGGAGCAATAATCTCTCTATTGTGTGTCCACCTTTAGAGTTTGAAATTAAGGGGGGGAAACAAGCGCAACTTAACTAAACCATTTTACAAAGAGATACTAAGTGATTTTACATCTTTTAAATAATACTATAAAACACTTTTGTACAAAGAACTCAAATACTGCATAGCTTTATGTTTAATCTATAAATTAAAGTTGAGCTAAAAAACTTCACCTCTCAATTGTTCTGCTCTAACAATTTATATCCCCCCCCCTTTGCAGTTCAACATGTTATCACTCAGGTCTGCATTTGTACCTAAAAAGGTGTAAAAGCTCTGGATCAACCCCAATTTGTGGATTTTATACACACCTGTAAGGGGTTACACGAGTCACAAATTTTTTTAAGTTGCAACACAAATTCATCTTCTAGTGACTGCAAAACAAGAAAGGATAACCGTAACCTCAGTGTCAAACATCTTATTGACCCCCTAACAGCAACATAATCAAACATTTTTACCTTAGAGTCCATTTCTAGAAAAAGGAATTGTTTAAGAACAGAGACATGGGCCTGAAAGAAAAAATAACATTGATGTAACATTGATACAACATTGTGATAAGTATTGTCACCAATAGCACTTATATCCTTGTGCAGATGTTGCAGTTTAGTAAATCTAACCCAAAGTGCTTTATGTCTATGAATTGAACACATTTGTATGCCCTTGTTTTAAGGGAATGTATAATGGCAAATATTGCAAAGCACACAATGGCAAAGGATATGCTTGATTCTAAATTAGCCCCACTGTAATTTACCTGCAATTCTTATTGTCCAAGGTATTATCAATAGTAGCTTTAAAATGTAAATAAATGTCTATTTACTTAAAAGGCAATATAAAAGCATAGTTATATTAGAGGCAAATATACTAGAGAAAACAAAAAAGCATGTATATGTAAACTTGTTCATTTATGTGCAGGCTTTGTGTACATAACAAACTTCTCACTGCAGGGTAACTAATTAAAAAATGTGCATTAAAACGCATGATATGTTATTGATAACCTAATTAAATGAAACCTAATATTTAACAATTTACCTTAACAGATGAAGGCAGAGTTTGCATTTCTTCAGAATTTGCTATTTCCTCTGTATTGTCTTTCTGTGAAAAAATTAAGGACTGTGAGTTTGAACACAGTGCTTTAGGGCAAACATTTAAAAGGAATTGACCGTCATCCTTTAAAAATGTTTCCAATTCACAAAATGTTTGCTGCGAGGGTGGACCAGTTTTTTTATACCAAGCTAATTTTGATGGCTCAGCTTCTTCATTGTTTAGCCCCTTGCAAAATTTTTGCAGTCTTTCTATTACTTGAGGGCTTTGGAGAGTGGCTTCCAGGCCACAGTTTTTCAGAAACTGTTGTGTAAGGTGAAGTAGCCAAGCATCTGAGAAGTAATCCTTCACAGTAACTGTCTTTGCTAGAAGCTGGATGCATGTTGCTGGCAGCAAAGGAAGAAAAAAATTCAGGACGCTGAACAAGTTCCTCTGCAAGTGAAGTGGAAGCAAGGTCATTTTTGGCTTTCTGAGAAAAAAATAAAAGTATATTAACTTATTAATAATTTCACAGTGAACAAAACAGTAGTACTCATTTTTATTCCCCCCTAATTCAAATAATCTTCTAAAACAATATGAGCATAAAAAATATCTAACTTACAAGATTATATTCCCTGTTAAATCATCCAGGGTTGGCACTTTTGTGCAAAATTCTTCCAATACACTCATCCATGGAAATGGTCCTGGAAATATTTGTGATAACTTGTACATGGCAATGAATCCATTTGAACCAGTGCCCAGGGCCTGCAGTAAGAGGTGACTAGCTCTTTCATGGTAGTAGGCTGAAGGACCATCCATTACTGTTTACGGCATTTAGAGAAATGAAATGCAAGATCCAAAGTGGATTTTCTATAAGAAAAATATCAAGGTTCTTAATATCCCCAAAGTCTACAACATAATAAATTTCTTATGCAGCATTAAATATGTATAGTTGTGGAGAGACATCTCAAAATACATCAATATGATGAAAGAGGTGAATAACAAAATAAATAATATTTAATAAATGAAATAAATACTAAAACTGGTTCAGTATCTGAATATTTAGCTTATTAGGATTAAAATTAATTAACTGTTAACATATTTCCACTGGTTAGACTGTCATGTATATAGCAAACTTTAAGCAGCAATATGTAATGTCTTAAAATAGTATTAGTCTTCCCGGTAAGAAAAGTTGCGAGAATTTCACATGTACTTCGACATTATTAATAATGTAAACTATTTGGTCTATTTATTTAACATTAGTTTAATTATAAGATTATTTGTTTATTTTAGTTCTACTTACCTTTATTCTAAGAATGTTCAATTTGTTTAATAATTTTTCCTTCATTTATTTATTTGTCTGTTTTATCCCTACAAACCTTTTTTTCCATTGATGTCTTTTGACACATTATTATTTGATCATCTTAACATCTGATTTTTATCTGTATATATTTTTACGGATTTCGGTTTCCATTTTAATCTTTCCTTGTTTCTACATACTTT
Organism: Limnodynastes dumerilii; assembly: GCA_011038615.1. Lineage (NCBI taxonomy): Eukaryota > Metazoa > Chordata > Amphibia > Anura > Limnodynastidae > Limnodynastes > Limnodynastes dumerilii. Next base: position 46,821 of record WWET01005289.1, read on the forward strand.
ATTAGTAAAGTACATTGATTTTAAATACAAACCATTTTGATTTCTTTGTTTTATTTACCTGAACACAGTCACAATAAGTAATGTTACTATAAAGCAGTATGCCATTAAAATGTCCTACACTATTCCACACGCATTTTGATAAAAGCACAGCATTCCTCTGACTACAAACTACAACTAAATATATTTTACAAACAGTTGGTAAATTATAGTACCAGATGTTGAACGAAGATAATTTTTGAAGCAACACTGAACAAAGTACATAAAAAAAACAATTGAAAAGAACGAGTGACAAGAAAGTAGTCTACACACATCAACCATTACCAGACACATATAATCCGCACATCACGGATTATATGTTGAAGAATAAGGACGCTAGTGGCTAGTACGGAGTCGGACTGCTGCCTGTAGTGGACCTGTGTGATGGTGACGTCATATACACGCGCCAATGTATGAATGTGGGCAGCCGTAATAGGAACGCGTTGTGTATGAATGAAAAAAGACAATGACAAAGATCTTGCCACTTATTCCTGTCATGAAGATAGAAAAGTTTTTGCTCTCTGTTTGAGGTCTCATATTCTTAAATATACTGCTGGCCATTGCAGATAGAAATGGCAGATGTCTATTTAGCGAACCAAATGATTGTTTAAACTAAGATGCGGTTCAAAATGTTTGTTCTATGGTTACCCCCATAGTATTTATAAGTACCGTACACATATAGGACTGCGTCCTTTAGAAATATATTAAAAACATAATCAAAGAATGATTCGAAAGAAAACCTGTGGTTCACTCGGAAAACATTACATGGCAGGATCAGTTTATTTTCATTTATTTCAGATTTTACAAACTACAACATACATAAAAACGTAAAGTAACAAGAATTTAGGTATCCGCGTTCTTATCTTAATTCCATTAAACATTTAGCTAATAAACATTTATAAGATCACTAGTTTATGTTTTCTATTAAAATTGTGTTCAGTAACACTGCAGTGAAATGTTAAAAAACGTACAAACTAACAATGTGTTACCACTATTACCACACAAAACAGCTGACCTTTCAAGGCATGGATTCCACAAGACCTCTGAAGTTATCCTGTGGTAACTAGCAGCAAGACATTAGTAGCCCATCCTTTAAGTCATGAGGTTTGGCCTCCATGACATGGACTTGTGTTTCCAACACCTCCCATCGATGTTCTGCCAGATTGAGATCTGGCAAATCTAAGACAGCTCACTCAGATGTATGGGGATCAATTCAATTGACTGTGAAGACGGGAATAAGTGTGAGCTGTCATGCAGTGGCAAATGCAGGATTTTGAAAGGGGGGGGTCTCCAATGCGTGTAATACATGTGGGGTGTATTGCATAGTTGCCTACTTACATTTCAGGGAGAAAAGTAAAAAGCATAGGGGTGGTCCCTGCGTTGCCAGTGTTTGTGTATGGGTGTCCTGCAAAGTAAATACTTACACATTTCAAAAGTCAAATATTTCTAGTTGGTGGGAGTTTAAATAATGTAATAAATATCTACAGCTTTTGTATGTATTAGAGTGATTTTATATATTCTCCACACCTTTCCCCTACTCCCTTGTATTATACAATGTTCCCCCTACTCCCCATGCATTCTCCAGACTTCCCCATACTCCTCTGTGAATTCTCCATACTGTTATGACCATCCTACATGTCTGCCCCTTAATATTATGGCCAGCCTCCATGTCTGCCCCTTATTATTATGTCCAGTCTCCATGTCTGCCACTTATTATTATGTACAGCCTTCATGTCTGCCCCTTATTATTATGTCCAGTCTCCATGTCTGCCCCTTATTATTATGTACAGCCTAAATGTCTGCCCCTTATTATTATGGCTAGCCTGCATGTCTGCTCCCAGAGGCGGGCCACGGCATAGGCCGTATAGGCGGCCGCCTATGGCCCCGCACCTCCTGCTTTTAAGTAATTTTTTTTATCTTTTTTGCAAGCTTGCACTTGTGCAGTAAAGGCCCCGCGCGTGGCCGCGGCAGCAAGTACAGTGCCGCCAGGTTCATCATCCTGCGTCCAGGCACTGTGTATGTGTTGCTATGGCAACACAGCGCCGTTCAATGGAGTCCAGGCACTGTGAATGTGATTACACAGTCTCCGGGAAGTGAAGGCCGCCTGCAACCAGTACAGTGCCGCCAGGATGATGAACCTGGCGGCACTGTACTTGCTGCCGCGGACCTGCGCGGGGCCTTTACTGCACAAGTGCAAGCTTGCAAAAAAGAAAGCCTCCATGTCTGCCCCCTTATTGCCAGCCTCCATGTCTGCCACCTTAACGTCAGCCTCCATATCTGCCCCTTAATGTCAGCCTCCATATCTTCCCCTTAATGCCAGCATCCATATCTGCCCCTTTATGCCAGCCTCCATATCTGTCCCTTAATACTAGCTTTCATATTTGCCCCTTAATGCCAGCCTCCATATCTACCCCTTAGTGCCAGCCTCTATATCTGTCCCTTAATATTAGCTTTCAAATTTGCCCCTTAATGCCAGCCTCTATATCTGTCCTTTAATGCCAGCCTTCATATTTGCCCCTTTATGCCAGCCTCCATGTATGCCACCTTAACGTCAGCCTCCATATCTGCCCCTTAACGTCAGCCTCCATATTTGCCCCTTAATGCCAGCCTCCATATCTGCCCCTTAATGCCAGCCTCCATATCTGCCCCTTAATGCCAGCATCCATATCTGCCCCTTAATGTCAGCCTCCATATCTGTCCCTTAATGTTAGCCTTCATATTTGCCCCTTAATGCCAGCCTCTATATCTGTCCTTTAATGCCAGCCTTCATATTTGCCTCTTTATGCCAGCCTCCATGTCTGCCACCTTAACGTCAGCCTCCATATTTACCCCTTAATGCCAGCCTCCATATCTGCCCCTTAATGCCAGCCTCCATATCTGCCCCTTAATGCCAGCATCCATATCTGCCCATTAATGTCAGCCTCCATGTCTGTCCCTTAATGTTAGCCTTCATATTTGCCCCTTAATGCCAGCCTCCATATCTGCCCCTTAATGCCAGCCTCTATATATGTCCCTCAATGCCAGCCTTCATATTTGCCCCTTTATGCCAGCCTCCATATCTGCCCCTTAATGTCAGCCTCCATGCCAGCCCATTTATTTTCTCACTTACCTTTGATATCTTCTGCCTTTCCTCCGCGGTGCTCCTGTTCGGCTCTCCCTCTCTCTCCGGCGTCTGCTCTGCAGTCACGTGATCGCTGGTAATACAGGGCTCCCACAGGACCAAATCTCTTAACTTGAATGGCAGTGACCGTATAACTTAGGATCACTGCCATTCTGTAAGAGGTTTGGTCCTACAGGGCTCCTGTAGGAGCCCTGTATTACCCGTACTTCGCTGTGTGAAAAGCCACTGCCGCATATAACAGGTCAGTGGCTTTTAAAAACAAAAAAACTTGGGAGGCATGCCTCTCCCGGAGCTTGCCTCTGGAAGAAAAGGGTGCTCTCTTGGGAGCCCGGGAGATCTCCCAGGATTCTGGGAGTCTCCCGGACATTCCGGGAGAGTCGGCAACCATGGTGTATAGGCATAGCTGAAAACACCCAAACACGGGACAAATAAGCTCCGCCGTGTCCTGCCTAAGCTCTTCTCCTAACCCACCCACAATGTCATGCTGCAAGAGGCAAAAATTACCCCTAGCGTGTGTGTGTGTGTGTGTGTGTGTGTGTGTGTGTGTGTGTGTGTGTGATTAGATGGCAAAGGTTTATGTGAAGAGCTACTTGGTATGATACACTGTTAAAAAATAAAACTTATGTAAAATGACAATACTGATAATATGGTTGTACTATCTGACTGCCAAGACATGTAAGACATCCATTAATGGTCTCTGTGAAAGCAAGACGTTTATAATGTAGATTTGAAAATAATAAAAAATTCTTCCTTAAGGAATTGCATTGGTTATTGGCTGTAACAAGTCATGTTCTGATATTTTTTATATATGATTTATAAGTTACTTCTTTTACACAGTAAAATAGTAGTTTTATATTGAAAGTACACATCTAATAGCAGTATGCATCAGTAGAGCACATTACACAATGGACCAGAGCTTCTGTTGCATTGGTTGTGGCCATTCACCATCCTCACCTGCTTTCCTATTGCAGCACAAGCCAGGACCATCTTCCTCCATGTCAGTCTGCCTCACATGGCCACTAAGCCACACCCCTTTCATGGCACCTGTGAAACTACGCCCCCTTTTACATATTAAAATCTGTGATGCTAATTCGCAAAAAAACACAGTGACCAGGCATCGCCGTGAATTGAATCAGGCCCATAGACCTTTATTCCATCTGCTGTACTGAGACTGCAGAAAAGTCTGAATTTTCCTAAATATATGCTGTCCTGGTAAAAGTTTGCTTTGGAAAAAATTTTTAATTCTTAACAGGTGGTACATATACCTACCTATCACAACAGATCACATTGGTTTTCTCAGAAAATTGAGATAGCTAATAGTCAGTTAATGCCATGAATAAGACTGGTCAGTAAAATTTTATTCTACAATCTCTCCTAAATGATTAATAGTATTTCTTTACAATGCAATCACTGAGACTAAATGGTCCTCTTAGGCCTAATTTCCTAATTTGCCTAATTTCTGTCAGTTTTTGATAATACAGGACCGGATTCAGACCCCCGCATGCTTTCCGTGCACGCGGGGGTCTGAAATTACGCGAGACAGAGGGGAGTGCACACCCCCTGTCATTCCCCTCTGTCATGCGGGCTTTATGGCAGCTTACACTGCCATAAGCCTGTCTTAAATGCGGCGTCCTGCCTTAAATGCGGCGTGCGGATCAGCGGTCCGTACGACCGCTGATCCGCTAGTGTGGGAGCTCCCTCCCACGCTGTACACTTTACATGCTTCCCCCCGCCCGCTTTAGTGGGCGGAAGGGAAGCACAGCACATTTCATTGGAAATGGTCTCAGACGGAACAAAGTTCCATCCGATTGCTGCAACGCATGCATGCGTAAAGCACCTGACGGTATTAAATCTGGATCCGGTAGATTTTTATGGGCTAGCCCAGGAAAGGTTCAATATGGACCCTATGCATGAAAAAGAGGTTCACACAGGTGGTTACTTTCTGATTGGGGACATTTTCATATAGTGGCAATGAATTTAGGAACATTTCTAAATTTATGATGAGGACTTCTTTATGTATTGCTTGCTGTGTTGACTAATAATGTCAAAGAGAAATAAAGATTTCCAGGAAGGATTACCATTAACATGAAATTAGAACCGAGGGGAATAAACTGACTTGAGGGACATTAAACCCCGTTTTTGGGGATTGGAACCTCTGTATGGTGTGATGTGTGACAGCCAACGGGATCCCAGGGACAACCAGAGAGGCAGAAACCAAGAGGAGGGGGTTTAGCAGCAATATAAATCCGGGCTGGGGACGTCACCCTCCTTGTCTGTCCCTGGATCCCTTTGGCCCATGTTGTATCGGTCTGCGGCTCATCTGAAGCAGTTTTCAGCTGTGGCTAAGTTTTTAATCCAAAAACCTTTTATAAGCTCTCACCCTCCTTTTCCCCCTGTCATCCGACCTCCCAGTTCCCTTTCTAACACGCCCTGATCACATTAGTAATCCCCCAGCCCCCACCCCCTCCCCTTCGTACTGTTACTCACAAACAAAAACACTGAGCCTGGTGATCTAGCGGCCTTACCTTCTCACAGAAAGGATTTCTCTGATGGGGAAGGGAAAGGACGTGGGTTTCAAACAGCGCGCACAGCACCGCCAGTGCTCCCTGCTGCATCTCAGTGCAGGCAGGGAACTAGAGACTGTGGTACACAGGCCCAGGGGCGACAGGAGGACTGGGATGGAGACTGGGCAGAAGATTACTTAGAGCAGGGGAAGGAGGAGGAATTTTTGGAAAATCCCCAATACCCCCCCCCCCCCCACACACAACCCAACAAAGAAACAGGCACACACACACACAAAGGAGTATGGCCAGTAGTGTTAGGGGTTTAAGGGGGAGAGCTGGAGCTAGGGCTGCCACCAGAGACTTAGGCCACTCGTGGGGCAGATATTGAAGAAGAGGACCAGTGGCTGGATCAAGGGGCAGCATATGCAACATCGCCTGCGGTTCAACACAAACGCCCTGCCACCCATATTAGCTATGCAGAGGAATGAGTGGGCCAAGGCAGTGAAGATCTAATAGGGGCGGATGAAAGTTTCTTTGATGGTCTGCCAGACGTTTCTCTTGCCTCAGAGCCAGAGGTCAAGGAGCTCGAAGAGGAGCTGGAAGGAGCGGCCAATCGGGCAATGCAAGTTGGCATCCAGGAGGACTGCGGGAGGTCTCAGACAACAGGCGCGGTTAGTGTGATAATGATGTCGATGCACTGTCTGAAGTTATTTCCACTGACTTGTCAGTCTCTATTAATAGCATAGTACAGTGAGGTAATCACCCACGTAAGCTGATCCGTTTGTTAGAGAAACAGCTTTTAAAGGGCGAAAAGTCACAAAACAATAAACGCACCAGAGTGTCCAATGCCCACAGAATTAATAAGATCCCAGCGGAAGACCTGATTTACTGCGCCAGCATGGGCCTAACTAGGTGGGTACGACCCAGTATTAAGGAAAGCATTTTAAAAAATCTGTTCGTTGATGTATTTGCGGTCACGACTGCGGCAAGAAAGGATTTGGCAGAAGCACAGAAGCGGAGTAGTACCAGTGAAGAGCAGTACAGGTCATATCATAATTGGTTGTCAGGCATGTACGTGTTTGCAGCCTATTATCTGGAGACCAGGCCAGATGAGTACATGAATGTATTTATGTACATGCACATCCACTGTATGTTTCTAAAATCAAAAGGTTCCATATGGCAACGTTATGAGGAGTTGTTTAGAGAGAAGCAAAACGGTTGCCATAGTTTGAAGTTTGGTTTTAAGGATGTAGAAGCCTGGTTGGAGGTTAATCAAGTTCAAGAGGTACGGCAGCCCTTTCTTGCACACAGGGGGTCCTTTGCTGGGAGGACCTCAGGCGGGCAACAAGGGAGAGGAAAATGTTACGGATACAATTATTCGAGCCGCATAAGAGGTGGGCAGTGCCCTTTCAACCACGCCTGTCTCAGATGTGGTGGGGGGCATCCGTCCAAAGACTGTCACAGAAATAGTTCCACCGGGGTGGTTTTAGAGGCCAGTCAAGTTCCCAACCTCGGCCTGGTGAAGTCGCCAATCATCCTAACAAAGCTGCAGGAGTGGATTAGACGTTACCCCAATACAGAGAAGGGGCAGGCACTGGATTCGCTGAAGGTTTTTAACTCACCAATTCAGGGCTTAATTTCCCCTAGAGTACTTGGGAATTTGAATGATGCAATCCCAGTGGATTTAGCCAAGGTTAAATACCTGTCATTTGAAGATGCTTTCGACGTGGTTTGCAGTTTTGGTATAGGTGCAATGTTTGCTAAAGTCGACATCGAGTCGGCCTTTCGCCTGCTTCCCCTGCACCCAAGTGCGTTCAAATTCATGGGTTTTAAATGGCAAGGTGAGTACTACGTAGACAAATGTTTACCCATGGGATGTGCGATATCCTGTGCTTTTTTAGAGTGCTTCAGTACATTCCTCCAGTGGTGCATCATGGCCGGAACAGGCCATTCCGGTATGGCGCACTATTTGGACAAATTTTTAGTGGTTGGCCCTGGCAGGTCCCCAATCTGTGATGAGGTGCTTTTCTCAACACAGTGTTTGTTTCACTCCCTCGGTGTGCCCATAGCCCATGATAAGACAAAGGGTCCAATGACCTGTCTGTCTTATCTGGGGATCGAAATTGACACAAAAAAGGCGCTTGCAGGTTAAGGACAAGATAACTGCTTTAAAGTTAAAAATTTCACAAGCCTGGACTTCCGGTGGGCGGCGCACATAGATGGCCGCATTTTACCTCGGCTCCTGAGAAAGCAGCGTTTATCGGTGGCCATTGGCGTGCTGGGGGCATTGGTCGCCTGCTAACACCTGCCAGACGTTCCTGCTAAGGGTTGCCTAGCAGATTGGGATCATCGGGAGCCATTTATAGACCCTGGAGTCCGGCCTACTGCACTGAGGCTTGTGCATCCACGTGGCGCCTCATTCTTCCAGTGACGGAGGGTAACGAGGCGCCGGAGGAGATTCTGCTCTTGAGTAGCAGATTCGGACACCCCAGACGGTATCGGGACTCACCTGGGATTGTGACGCGGACCGCTGCCCTGGGACCTGCCACTGACTGGAGGAAGGCGTTGGAGGACACTGTGGAGGCCTAACGATGCGGGTCTACATAGAAGGCGGGGCACGGCATCCATCTAGAGCCGGAGCGAAAGCAGAAGGTGGCCTTGAGCAGCTGATGTCCTGAGACGCAGATTGCTACCCCGGATCCGGCATTCAGAGGGAGAGAGGTGTCGGAGACAACAGCGGTGGCAAGTGGTGCTGAGCAGAGGCCGGAGTACAGAGCGGCTGGCAGTGAGAGGTGTGGGGAGAGGCGCTTGTTTTGCAAGGGCTGCACCTGGGAGATAGGAGTCTTGGGCAACAGCCGTGGTGAGGGGTCTGGCGTGACTGGAGTCCACGGTCCCGGTCTGGCTTCATCATACACATGAGGCCCAGGTTGCCCCCCCCCTCTTTTATATTTCCTGCTATCATTGGGAGCACTCTTGACTGGGTTGTGGTGGCCCTGGGCATCTCCACTCCAGATTGCGGGAATCACTCCGTCAAGCTTAAGCAACGGTTATGCACCCCTGCCTGGCATTACTATAGAGACGCTGCAAGCTCTCTCTTGTCTGTTGGCCCATTTGGGTAGCTACAGTAGCCATATCAGAGCTTTATTTCAGGAAATATTGTACCAGACACTCACCTTGCTGACTGCCCTCTGAGACACTTTGTACGTCCTTTACTTTAATTAATATATCACTTATTGGATACACCCAGCGCAGAAGGGGCATCAGTTTCAGATTGGCGCAACAAGAAGATTTGCTGACTTCATCGCCGTTTTTTTTCTGACCCTCAGTGTATTATCTCTTGATTTGTAGAATGCATGATTATTGCTCTGATTTATGATTATACTGTGTTAACGAAGAATTGGGACCACTGCATTTGTCTGGTATTGTTCGATATACTATAGCATTTGGCGCCACCTCCCCCTGCCTTTTGATTAAGGGATCAACACTGCCAGTGCTTACAGTGCCTGTGTTTATCAATCTGCAGGTTATCATCTCGCAGGGAAGAAATTTGGGCCGTTCAGGGGTGGTGAGAAGCTAATAATTAACTGGGCATTAGATCACACTGTAATAACTTGTTTGTACTTTTGCGTGGTCCAGTCGGTCCGAACATAAGATATTCTCATATACTCATAAATAAGATACTCCTACAGAATGTAGGGGCTGCTTTTTGATAGTAGTGTAGGATGAGGGACATCAGTTAGATTCGGGTTCCCAGCTGTCCATTTCTCCTTTGTTTTGAGGTGGTGGGGGATCTGCTGAATTTACTCTCCTAACAGACTGACGTGGTATCCAGAACGGCCCTATATCTATAGTTAGCAGTGTAGTTGATTGTATCCAGATACTACAGCACCCCTAATTACTAAGGGTATGCACAAATATTATAACAAAACAGGGGTTGTTAAAACTTCAACTGCTAATACCAGCACCAATATGGGCAAAACTAGGTCTAATCCCCCTAAAACGAGTCCAAACCCCCCCTCCAAATCACCCTCGAGCACCCCAACTCTTTTATCTCAGCCTCAGGATGAGGGGGAGACCATAGCAACTTCTGATAAATTGATTGCGCCTGTCTCCATGGCGGAAATGGCTAAGGAACTGTCACAGTTATTACTGCCCGTCATTGATCAGCGGTTTGAGGCCTTTCACACCTCTTTAGATTCTACAGTAGCTAAGATTTCAGAAGTCACTGCCAGAGTCACGTCACTAGAACAACGGGTTAGTGATGTAGATGACTCCCTGCTTACACTGCAGAATGATTCTGACCGCCACTCATCCCAACTGCAGATACTATATGATAAATTTGACGACTTAGAAAACAGAAGTCGTAGAAATAATCTCAGGTTTATTGGCATACCAGAGTCTGTTAGAGGTCAGGAATTGTGCACCTACCTTTCCCAAAAATTACCTGTAGTTTTAAATTTAGCTGAGTCTGTGGGTTCCGTTCAAATTAAGCGTGCTCATCGTCTAGGTAGAGATCGCAGCGATACTCAAAATAGGCCCAGACCGGTTATAGCGCGGTTTCTAGACTTCAGAACTAAGGAGCACATCTTGACAGCATATAGACGTCAACCCCAGACCATAATTGAGGGTAGCAAAATATAAATTTTTCAAGATTATTCGGTTGCCCTCTCACAGAAACGTAGGGAATTTACGCCTATATGTAAACATTTAGCAGAAAACAACATGCGTTTTACCTTGATGTATCCAGCTAAATTACGTATTACGGAGAATGGACAAACCTTTATCTTTGAGGATCCCCAGGAGGCTCGCCGCCATCTCCAAAATATATTATCACCTCGAGCGTCGCCTGGACGCTCGCCTAGTACGTCGCAAAAAATATAGGGAGCAAGATCGGAAAAGATTCACTTTCTGGGCACCTCGTAATTAGTTTATCTCAGCTGGGAACTTATTATACACTTTCTTAGTTCTTGAACGCCGCTGGGACGGTGTTAGCACTATGGGAGTGTTGTTGTTAACTCCCTCATCCGCACACTTAGTATAAAGCTATGAATAGGAATGTAAGGTTACTGTATTTTATGGTTCAAGTGTTTTCCGGGAATGGTACCGGAATACACTGGTTGGCTAGGTTGTTGTTTAAAAATTTAGAAAATGTTTGGAAGCACATTGTTATCAAGGTAATATGTCTTGCTGTTGCTGGAAATCTTAAATGTTATCTCTTTACCCTACAGAATAAGTGGCAGATGGTGAGAGTCGCCCGAAATGCAATTAACCTGCTTGATTACCCCTGCATTTTCATACCTCATGGCTAATACAGGGAATCAGAGTCCTCCGCCAGGGATGGGTGAGTCAGCCACACAGTCCTTCCCTACCCTCAGGATGTTGGGAGCAGAGACACCTCGCCCTCCACCACCTCTTCGCATAGCAACATGGAATGTGGGGGGTCTTAACACACCGATTAAGCGCAAAAAAGTAATTACACATCTCAAGAAGTCTAAAGTTGACATAGCTCTTTTGCAAGAAACACATTGGAAGACAGGGGACATAGCAACACTTAGAGCAGGCTGGATAGGGGATTGTGTGACGGCTACGTACCATACTAAATCTAGAGGGGTGGCGGTGATTTTTGCAAGGGCAATGCAGTACTCTATTTTGGACACACAGGTTGACCCGGAGGGTAGATTTGTGATTATAGATATTCGTGTACAGGATTCGTATTACACGATTGTAAACCTATACAGCCCTAACGCATCACAAAAAGATTTCTTTGACAGAATTACTACTATATTGTTGCAAAGGGACAATTTTAGTCTTGTTATAGGAGGGGACTTCAATTCAGTAGCAAATGCGTTAAAGGATAGACAACCGTCCCCAAGTAGAGCCCCACCACCGGAATCTTCTCCATTCTTTAACCTAATGGCCACACATAATATCACAGACCCGTGGAGGCTTCTGAACCCGACAGATAAAACGTTTACATTTCTGTCAGGTGTGCATGGTTCACATTCTAGAATAGACTATTTGTTGGTTGCAGATAGTTTGATATCAAGAGTATCAGAGGCAACAATTGGAGATATCATCATCTCAGACCACGCTATGGTCACAGTTGCCCTTCGGCCACATCAGACAGGAGACAGAGTCAGATGGTGGCGCTTTCCAGGGTATTTATATCAGTCTGACGCGTTCGTTCACTACCTAAAACATAAATGGCATAGCTTTAGTGATGATAATATGGACTATTGGGATAAACCTACAGTGCTTTGGGAGACGTCTAAAGCTGTAATGCGGGGGCACATCATTAGTTTTGTAGCGAGTCGTAATCGGAGTATTAGGGAAAAGCAAGCATCCCTTCAGAATACAGCTAGTGTAGCATACAAGAACTACCTTCGGGACCCCAATAGCAGTACTCTTGCAGAATATAAGGAAGCTAGACAGTTGCTCGAGGGTTTTTTAACAACCCAGGCTAGACAACAAATTGATTACACTCGCAACCGGTACTTTAGATGGGGCAATAAAGCGGGCAGGCTCTTAGCATACATGGCCAGAGGAGACAGAAAAAGGGGCAA